>JAPQRN010021942.1:8604-20788 GCA_037367275.1 Coranthus polyacanthus | reverse complement strand
GAATTTATGAACCATGATGGCAGCTGCAAATAGGACGCTGTCCATTTATTTACACTGTGTGTGTGTGTGTGTGTGTGTGTGTGAGTAAGTCAGGCATTTGCATGAGTATTTTTTTCTTTATAGTCCCTGGATGAGAAGTGCTTTTGAGATGGAGATATGGTTATTTGACCTGGGGCATCAAGCTGAGAGAAGTAGAAAGACAGACCAAGAGAGGGGGAGAGAAAGAGGGAGGTTTAGTGTGTGTTTCAGTGTGAATGCGTGTGTATGTGTGTTCTTTTTTTAACCCTTTCCTCATTTTTTTCTGCATATCCCATCTTTTCCTTTTGCTTCAGGCTCTGTGGCTCCTCTTTTTTCTTCCTTCACTGTGCTCTTCTGGTTCTTTCTCGCATCTTTCTATTCTTTTAACTTACTGACAAGCAGCCCTCCTGCCTCTTTGTCTCTGCCCCTCTCGCTCTCTTTTAATCTTTCCTCCTTTTGCCCTTCACAGTCTCAGAGCCACTGGGTCTCTGCCTCGTATTCTCCCTTTTATCCCCCCCCCAGTGTCTATTCTGCCCCTCATTTCCCTTCAGTGTCAAAGCAGCAGGGATCTCCCTATTCTTTACTGTAGTGTATTTTCCCTCCCCTTGTTTTCATTTGCTGTCCCTTCATTGTGTGTTTGCTTTGTGCGTATAAGCATGCATATGTCCTGCAGTAAATGTGCATGTCTATGTGTTTGTGTCCACCGCGTTGTCCAGGGACCTGCCCCTCCCTGTCCTCTGTCACTGGAGAGATTGCGTGGCATTTCGGTTCAGATTAAATCACAAAGATGAGTCGTCCCTATTTTTTTTTTCTTTCCAACGCTCCATCCACCCCTCCTCCCCAATCTGCCCCGTTTCTTTTTTTCTTCACGAGGGAGAAAACGAGACAGGGAGAAATAGGGAAGGGAGCAGGAGGGGGAGGCGTGGGGTTTTGGATTCGGGGTCAGAAAACAAATGAAAGCTGTGTTTTTTCACAAAGGTACAGAAGCAAACTGCACGCAATGTCTCCCATGGATACCAGGGCACATTTTAGGCTACTGTGTGTACCTGCAAGTCCCTGACTTTTACTGCTAGCACCTTACTCTGTCACAAACAGTACATACATACACACTCAGCTACACTTTTCCCTGTCAGTTAGCCTCTCCCTCAGCATCCCTCCACCCCAGCATGTGCTCCCTGCTATTCCCTCCATCCCTCATTCCCATGTCTGACAGGGAATGAATCACCGCCTGTGAGAGAGAAAACTGTCCTTTCACTTCATTAGACTGACAGCGCCTCAGACTCTTTCTATATGCTCACCAATCTTATCGTTATTCCAATTGGTCCGAATATGAACGCACTCTCGTGTGTGCTGTACAAAGATTTTTGTTCATATTGACAGTCAGATCCACACAGAGAAAGAGACGTGAGCATGCAGAGATACAAACACAGAAACACACATGCCAAATGCACCCTGATAGGGTGTCAGGACCTTTTGTCCTCTTGCTATTGTTGCAGGAAGAATAATGATGATGAGGCCTAATACATAATTCCTCTGTGTTACAACAGAAAAGGGCCTGCTTGTCACTCAGGGCTACACAGGCTTAAAGCAGAGCCTTTTCATCTTTACAGCTACAGTACTGTATAATTGGTGAAACTAAAACCTGCACCCACATTTACATTTTGACTCATCTGACAGCCTTATTCAGAGATGTGTCTCAGTTTTCTCCTTGAAGGTGTCACTCGCGTCTTTTATCCAAATCCTTTAGTGCATCTTCATGTTTGCAGCTTCCCTAAAAATATGACAAAATGTGCTTGTCTTATTACACAGCAGCTGCCACCTGTCAAATGCAAACAATGGGACACATGCAAATTCCAAAGCAGTGCAAGGGAGAAGCAAAGCACATGTCACTTAAGAAAACTGAACTGCTGTTAATATACTATGATCTTATAGTGCTATAACACATTGAATTACAAAATGCCAACACAATCTTTTGCATCATGTTTCTTTCTGTCTAAACATTAAAGCATCAGAAAACACACTTCTGTGTTAGCTGTAGTCACATCTACCCTGCAGATAATTTTGGATTTTGTTTGATGAGGATATAAAATATTTTTCTCATTTCTTTTAAGAACTAGTGTCCTGTTTTCTGTTTTCATTGCAACTTCTTTCTACCAAAGACATAGCTGCTTTGAAAACTGTTGGCAATTTGATTTGAGAGCCCCTGATGTTAAATATTTTTATTTTAAGTACTTTTTTGAGCAATCCTTAATTATCTCTTTATCAATAAATTCTTAATCAGTCAATTTTTGTGTGCAACACTTGAGGCATGTTATGATGAGTAGCTTGATTAACTACTGGTTTCACTTATTACCTAATTAGACAAAGGAAGGTCTATTGGATTACTGGGACTAGAGATCACAGCTCTTGACTTGTGGATTCAAACCTATGTGTGTGTTTTTTATCAGAACTAAACTATGAAATGTGGATGAATGTCACTGAGGATGAAGATGTCAAACAGCAGTGTGTGGTGTTAGCAAAAGACTGGACCTACATGTCAGCTACTCTGGCAATAGTTTCAATATTTACTTTGCAACATGTAAACTATCTTTTGAGATGCAAGAAAAGACTCATAACTGTGAACCAACGCTAAACATTCCAGAGTTTTAACAGTTTATACACTGACTCTAAAGTTCCCTGCTCAAGATCAAGTTGTTCTTTTACGAAGTGAAGTTTACACAAGCTCATAGTATTGTTCCTTTCTCTGTCAGTGGGATGAGGTCAGTGTCATGGACGACCGGGGAAAGCTCATCCGAACCTTCGAGGTCTGTAATGTCAACCAAAATCCGCGCCTGCAAGACAACTGGCTGGCTACGCCCTTCCTGTATCGCCACTCGGCCCCGCGGGTATTTGTCACTTTGCGTTTCTCAGTGCGTGACTGCGCCAGCCTGCGGTCGCCATCACCCACCTGCCGAGAGACCCTCACGCTGTACTACAAACAGGCCGACTCACAGAGGGAGCTGGAGAGAACCTGGGCAGCTGAGGTAAGGTGCTGGATTCCCTGAATGAATGTTTTATTTTGAAAGGTAAAAATAAAGAGAATGTAACTGACTCCCATGGAAAAAGTGGATCAGTACCATGTGATGTAACAAAAAAAACATTTCTGCACAACTTCTTGTTAGTCTTAAGTGTCCCCTCTGGCAGGCACAAATAAGATATTTTCCAGCTCCCAGCAACATGTTACAGCAAAACAGATACTCATTCCTAACAATTTGTATCACTGGTGAAATGCTTTTTCTTGTTAGACTGTAAGACTAAAACAGCTCAATACACCAACCTTTAAATTAACAACTACATCACAATTTTATCCTTTCTGATAATCTTGATAATTCAGGGGCCAGTTTCACATAGATAGACCTAGACTACTGCTTACATCTAACTCCTCAAATAGACATCTAGATTATCGCACCAATCTGTTATGTAGGACTAATTTGGTATTTATTTACACACACACACAAAGGGAAACCTCTCAAAGCCTCTAAATGTGGCAATGTTCACTTCTGATATCTTCTGATATCTTTATAGGTTTACGATACATATCTTGGGCAAACAAAAATGATTGACAATTTCTTCATCACAATATTCTTTCCAAGGGTTACTATAATCTCTAAAAACGATTTTATTCTCCTGTTCTTTAAGTATGAGCTTTGTTTTCCTCCTTTTCTTTAGATTGTCCCACTGGTTCGTAGGTGCTCCCTATTGTTAACATAGAAACAAAGGTGTTTGTAGAGAGGCTACATTTTTAGGCTGAAAATAAATGTTTACCTTTGTGTTTATTTCTCTGAAAAGGTCCTACGTGTATCAGACTAATCTAAGAGGAAAACTGAGACTGGTCGAACACTATACAGCTAAGTCTAAACTCCACCTCAGGAGCCCAGTAAAATGGTTAAACAGATAAACAGGAAAAAATAAGAAAAAAAGAGAAATACGGTAAACAAGATTTTTTGATTAAGTGCATCTGAACACTGATTTAAAGTGAAAGTAATTTCTGTTTTTCTCAGCTGACTGTCATTACTAAAAGCTGCTCGAGGCAAAGAACATTCTGACAGAATCATTAAGCAAAGAAAAATCAAATTTTCATTCTTGTTATTCTGGTGTTTGAACAAAACAACAAAACCTCTCATCATCCCATGACAAGGAATAATCACCATAATCGCTGTCGTGCTTAGCAAGGAAAGCTGTTGAGATATATGTTTTCCTCAGGCCACACTGGTGTGAAGCACATGTTTGTGGTTTACAAAATGCAAAAATGTGCCACTTTGGCCTTTAAAAATGTCACTGAAGTTCCACTAATCGCATCTTTAAGGCCTAAAATAAACAATAGTGAGCATTTCGCACTCATTATAGGAAATTTACTAAACCTTATGACACAGATGCAGTTATGATGTTTTCAGTGACACCGACTGTTCAAACACATTTTTATTTACGGCTTTACTTTGAAATGTCTTGTTTCTCATGATTGTTTTGAACTCCTACCTCTGAATTGCCTCAGCTGCATGTGCAGCCACAGTCGATGTGGGAGGGTGCACTATTTGTATATATGAATGCATTTCTCCTTAGGGAAGTGAGACGCTTTTTAAAAATGCAAATCAAAGCCTGATGAGGAGTCAGAGGAGAGTTACAGAAGAGACGGAAGCAGTGCAGCGCTGAAAGTCTTTGCAGGGACTTGAGCACGAACCCCCACTGGGGCCTGCATAGATTTAAGTCACCGTTTACTCTCTGTACTAAACTGCTTCGTATTACAAAAGTGCCTGGAAAAAAAATACAGCACACTCTGAGCTTGACTTTCATCTTCTGCCATTTTTCCTCTTATTTCTATTTTTCCCTTTTTTCTACCATTTTAAATCATATATCTGTTATTCACGTATTATTAAATTATTTCAAAGTTTTGTTTACATCCTTACACTTTTATTTTGGCTTCTACTACTTATGTTTACGTCTACTGTCCCTTGTCCCCCCTCCAGCCGTCCAGTGGAGAGAAGGAGACCAGGGAGGGCTGGGTGAAGATTGACACTATAGCAGCCGATAAGAGTTTCTCCAAGGTGGAGCCCAGTTCACCTCACCAGTACCAACCCAACAGATACAGCCGCATTAACATCAAAACTCGGAGTTTTGCCCCTCTCACACGCAATGGGTAACCATCACCCTAAAAATCTTGGTTGATGATGTTTTACGTGTGTCCTCATCTCAACATGCCCTTCATCATAATATCTGTCTTCATAACAGATTTGTCCTAGCCATCGTTGACAGTGGTGCCTGTGTGTCCCTCATGGGTGTCTCTATCTTCTACCGCCGGTGTCCAGCCACCAGTCTCTACTTGGCATCCTACCCGGCCACCCCCTCAGGGGCGGAGCCAACTGCCTTAGTGCCTGTGAGCGGGACATGTGTCCCCCACAGTAAAGCACAGCAAGGCACGCCGCCTCGCATGCACTGCAATGCTGAAGGGGAGTGGATGGTGCCTGTAGGAGGGTGTGTATGTGATGAAGGCTATGAGCCGAACCTCAACGGATCTGCCTGCTTGGGTAAGTCCAAGGAAAAGTGACAATTAGATGATCAGGTTCCTTCCTGTGTAGGTGGTTCATTTAATTATTGCATCATGGTCATGTAATAACCCCCCCTGCGACCCTACAGAGGATTAAGCAGCGATGGAAAATGAATGAAATTATTGAATGCACCTGCACCTTGTGATGAGTACTCAAGCGCTAAACAAGAGTTATGAAACATGTGACAGTGACAGTGTTTATATATTTATTGATATCAAGAGGTCAAGATTAAACCATAATTATTTGTCACTATGGGAAATTCAATATTAATGTTACAAAAATATTGGTTCCTACACAAAATACAGTAACATACGGCTTTTTGACGACTCTTCAGTCAGTAAACTCCAGTTTGTAATGCAGGCTGCGCATTAAACATCTGTCATCTTAAAGTATAGTTTGAGGTAACACTGATAACATCTTATGGGTTATTCCATTTTAGACAATCTGCAGCTGTTTTCACAAACTGAGTTCTACTCACCTCACTCATAATAGTGCACCACAGCTGTGTGTCCTGGAGGGCTGCTGACAGGCTTCTCACTGAATGGTGCTGGTTTAAAAGGAGTTTGATATGAAAGCTGACTTTGCTAACATTCAGCACCAGAGGTGTGAGAGTGTCTCTCTATTCTCTGCAGTAGAACACCACAGCATAGTGTGGAGTTAACCTTACGTTACGCATTAGTTTATAGCGTGCACGAAGAGGAGGCTCTAGGAGATGGATCTGGTTATGCGACACTGTAAGGTCTGTTGTCAGTGTGTTTGTGAGAGAAAGAAAAGCGCAAGGAGGGGTTGTTCAGAACAATGGACATCCTGCAGCTCTACAATGAAAATAGTAGTTATTGGATGTATTATTGGCAGTATGTGCGTAACCTTTTAATAGCCTATGCTATTTTACTCATTTTAAATGGTGAAAAAATAGAAAATCAATTTGTGGCAGTTAGTGTTGATGCTGCCGCAAAAAAATCAATGTATGGGAAACACATACTATATGCTGTAGGATCGAATACAAATTTTTCTGATGGTTTGGTGTCATCATTATTCATGCAGCACAGCACACAGGCTTTCTGGTTTTCTATGCTGCATTAACTAAGAGAACAACAGATGGACAATACATTTTTTTACCCTAACCCTAACCCTAACACCCTCAGCTGAAGTACAATATATTCCAAGTTTCTAATTCAAGAGAACTCATTTGAACTAAAATATATCTAAAAAAAATAAATAAATAAAAATAAAAGAGAAAGGTCGTGACTTCCTGTCAGTTCTCTTCTCAGTATTTCCTGAGATATGAAACGCCTGGATCAATACTGAAAGGAGCTGCTGTCAGTTTGATACACAACTGTGTTTGATGAAGAGACCAGAGGGGAATGAAGGCAGGTGGGTCAGATCAGGATGAAATGAGAAGAGAACAGGAGAGACTGTAGCTATCTTCAGTGCAGATCATTTGTAGTGCAGTGTGCAGCATACTGTGGAGTTAGTGTATGTAGATATACCATCAGGAATACAGGAAGGTTCGCAGTCCTGAGCTGCTGTGTTAATGAATGAGAGGAAGCGTGAAGAGAAGGCATACGTGTATAAAACAGCATACAGATGAGGGCTGCAGTGTTAGTGTTAAGGTCAGCAACTGCAAAACTGGTCAAAAGTGTTGACACTTCTCAAAGTGTGTGAAAGTAGATTAGAAAAAGAAGAGGAGAAAATGTTGAGAGCTCCAGAGTCCAGACGAACAGGAAGGAATATAGGGAGAAAGCAGGAGGAGGGATGGAGGAAGAGAGGGAGCGAGCCATAGTGAGAGGGATGTGACACATTTAGGTCATGGCGATGTAATGGCCACTCGTCTGTGAACAAGTGACAGAAACCGCAGGGGGAGAGAGGAGGAGTGGAGGGAAAATAGGGAGAGATTGAGGGAGAGTGAAAGATTGGAGGATGCAAGTTAATGACTTAAAGAACTGAGCATGCAAAATTTCTGAGGGCGTTAAGTGAAAAGAGTTGATGTTGTACTCGCCTCTCTGTACGAATGTGCCCGAGTGCTGCGAGTGAGCTATACTCGCCGGCTTGGTTTTGCCGATGTACTTTGTCTTAGGCCACATATGTCTGTAAATGTCAGGATTACTTTAAAGAACTAGTTTCCCAGGAATTTCATGGCCATAACTGCCCAGCTTCCTCATGGCGGCCCTTAAATTCTAACAACCTTCAGCACAATTAATTCTCCAATCCTGCCTAGTCAGCTGTGAAATTTGTTCATGCTCTTCTGCTTTACATCTGCACTCATCCCGCCACTTGTGTTTGTCTGCATTTGATTGATATTTACTGACAAATCACCCCTCGAATCTGCTTGGCTGCGAAGCACAGCCTTCCATGACTGTCTATGAATGATCTTACACATTGCTGCCCACGCTGCTCAGGCTTTTTGTTCCAACTCCCATTTGATTATGTTTTGTTGATCACTTCACTGACTAATGATGTGAATTGGCATCATTACATTGTTGTCCTCTCTGGCTCCCTGGGAATGATGAGAAAAGAGACAGATGGTTAACTGGCGATGCAGTCGTCGAGGATTGTTAACAGTAGCCGCTGCTTGTTCTCAACAGAAATTAGAGCATCCAACTTCCTTAACTTTGTAAGAACACAAACATTTTTGCTCTTATTTGAATTAAGTACCAAGGACATGCACACTCGCGCATACGTCTGCCAAGACCCCACACTTCTAATTCAATCAAACTCTACAATATTACAACACTCACAATATTAGTACAAGCGATAAAATCTTTCTGCCTCCCCCTCTTTCTGTGTCTGCGATAAAATAAGTGGTTGAGTGGTTTCATGGACATCACTGCCATGTTTTTTTTGCATAATCCTGCTGACAGACAACAAATAAGATTGTTTATATTATTTAATAGAAAAAACAGTATTAGTTGTGGAAGAACTGCCATGTAGTTTTCATGTTTTACTGTTTCACTAATAGGCTACTTGCTTTCAAAGTAATTCGCCAGAGTGTAAATTAATGCAATCCATGTGAGAATATTCTCAGCACAGCTTTGCCCCCTCAAGCAAGACATAATTTTTGGGACATAGTCTTGGACCCACCTCCTCTTATTCTCATGTGAAA
This sequence comes from Coranthus polyacanthus, assembly GCA_037367275.1. Lineage (NCBI taxonomy): Eukaryota > Metazoa > Chordata > Actinopteri > Kurtiformes > Apogonidae > Coranthus > Coranthus polyacanthus. The sequence goes on along the minus strand of JAPQRN010021942.1, from coordinate 12,085 downwards.
ATGAGGCTCAGTGTTAAATGACTGCCTTTAACTACACACAGCCCAAATAGCTTACTATTTTTAGACTGAGGGTTTTCTCCGTAATGTGTATCTTTATTCGTGAAAATGGATTATTATGGCATTTGAGACCGTACGGAAAACAGTCTCTAAAATAAAATAAAAAAATATGGTAGACAGTAAGTGCCAAAGTAGCTGCATCTTTACATTCACCATCATTTGGCACTGACGTTTGAGGCTTTTATCCTTACACACATTAGTAATTTAGGACTCAGTGTATTGTCAGGGGATCATAACATGATAAATGGATAAATGCGCTGTGCACGCTAAGCTGGCTTTCTCACAAAGTGTTGAAGCCGTTTAAAAAAAATACAGTTTGAAATCATTTTCCCACAACATAAATATTCATAATCGAAAAAGCAAAACTATAATTTTTATTTCAGGAAGAAATCCTCAGATATTATTTAATAAGAATGAGAAGAGATGAGTAGGGATAAGGAATCATTTAAGATCTGCTTCATTACTGCGTGAATGTGGTTTAATCTGACCATTTTAATTTGATTGACATTAGGAACGTGCACTCTTGGAACAGAGCAATGTGAGGTGATGATAAGTTAAGGAGACAACTCAAACACCAACAGAAACACGGGTAACATTGTGGCTAAATTAAAAGATCATTGTTCTGTTATTTATGAAGCTGTTTATCACAAGCACGTCTCCAAAAACATGCTTCTCTGTACGATCACTGTGACATTTAAAGCTCAGTTTTGGCTAAAAACTCATGTTCAGTCTATTGAAAAATGATAAGGACAGAGGCAAATGACAAGCGGCAGCTGTCTGCTGTTATTTTATTTTTCCTGTCGAACAACAGAAGGATGTTTTCCCTCCTTTGACATTTGCATCCCACAAGGGAGACAGAGGGCTGGAGAGCACAGGCAAAAACATGACCGAGCATGAGACACAATTACACCTGTGCAGCCAGACATGAAACAGTCTGTAGTTTTGGGCTCCCTGTGCAGGTCCAAGCTGGCCTTACAACATCCTCAGACAAGCTCTTCCCTTCTGTTTGATTCCACTGGAATATTAAACCGCTGTCGAGGATTTGGAACAAGGATTAGTGGGCTTTGAGTTAATTTGGACCAATAGTGGCATTTTCTGTGGCATGCCACTGTGCTCTGACAGTGAAATATTCAACATGTCAGTGTGTCCTGATTTGTCACCCCGAATGCTCACTCTTAGGACAGACACATTCTCTGACTATCCCGAGGCACGTTGTGGCTGCGTTTGGCTGGGGATAAAAAGTGCTAGTGTGATATTATTTTGAGCGCTATGGGTGACTCTCCTCCAGTCCCAGAAAGACATGTTTGTATTACAATGTTGATCTTCCTCTAAGATGAAAGAATTTTCTTAGTTTTTCAAATTAAACCATTCCAATTGTGTTTTTTTTCTTAATTACCATTTAGTTGCCAACCGTGATACTTCAAATACCAATGTTCATATTCGGCAGCTTCAGCAGTTTGTCAGTCATAGAGGTCAAGCTTTGCACAAAACACATTTGACCAAAATGATCAATGAGATAAAGTATTGACCGTTCGCCGGATCTCGCTGTGGGGGAGTTGCCTGGTGATGACGACAAAGGAACCTGTTTATGCACCACATCAGTCATCTGTTATTGAATGATTTTACTGAGATGTTAGACAGAGCAAGTCTAAGAATAAAAGTATTGCTAAAGCTTAACTAACCATGACTTTAAGTAGTTTAATGATTATATGAGGCCTCACTTCTGGTCTCATATAATCATGAAACTACTTAAGCAAGGGAAAATAAACATCCACATAAATGACAAACAGGCTATATAAACACAAAAAAATGATATATAGCTGTAAAAAAGGGCTTTGCATCATACAATATTCTTTTTATGCATCTAACTGTTATTTTCTGTGTGTTTATTGATTGTATTCACATAGGATTTTGCCTGGCAGAGCGCAACACTCAGACAGTTGCCTTATTAAACTTTTGGGAGCTTGCAATATTTGTTGTGCAGGCTACAGTACTTCTTTGTAGGAGTTTAATAAACACGCAGCTGCAGAATTTATGTCGAACAGCGAGAACTATTTATTTGTGTCTGTTATATAAGATACTAATAAAGCACAGCTTATAGCTACCGTATATTGCATGGGCTGTACTAAAGCTACTTGTTTTTGTTGCGAAATAGAACAAAGGATTATTTGCTCCTGCATATGTCTGTGATGTTGGAGCTTATGTAGAAAAATGTGATATAAGAGCTCAAGGTCTGTTTCCTGGCTGCACTGAACAGCAGAAAATGAAGCATGGAGAGACACAGTGAAAAGCATTTACAGTTAGAACCATGTGTACCCATCTCTCCTGTTGTGCAGTCGCATCTGTGACTGAGCTTATGTATGCGTGTGTGAGAGAGAGATTATGCTGGGAGCCAAAAGAGGGAATGAGTGCATGAACAAGAGAGAGGAATAGAAAAAAGAAATTGGGTCAGTGATCTACATACCAAAGTATTATGTTAACGTCAAATTACTCACGTCATTGTTTTCTTTTTTTTTCTATTTCTGTGCATCCGTTTTGAAAATAATTATAGTTTTTTTTATTTTTTATTGTGCATCAGTTTTTCCTGCCGTCTCATCCAGGATTCAATTTCCTTTTCATGTAGTCTTTGCTAAGCTTTATCTGATATCAGTCAGCATGAGTTCATCAAAAAAAAAAAATACTATCACAATTTCCCACAGGGAGCTTTTTAAACTGCTAATATTTTGTCCACGAAACAGCAAAAAAGCCAAACATAATCTCATTTCAGTGACGATAGTCAGTAAAAGCAGATGCTCACATGTGTAAGCTGAAATGTTTGGCATTGATGTAGAGATATGTGTGTGTGTTAATTAATGATGACCATGAACTGTCTACTTTACAGCTGGGAGATAGAAGGGGGAGGTGGGGTGCTCAAACAGAGCGAAAGGGCAGAGGTCTTGTTCTCTCATTGGCTGATGTAATCAGGTGGATAATGACGAGAGGAGGAGGGGGAAATGTTGCCGGAGCCCGTAACAGCGATGAGAGGCTTTGTAGCAAAGTCATGTTTTGTGTCAGAGCCGTAAGAGAACACGTCTGATAATGTGCAGCCAGGGACATAAAAGATGTAGAAACTATACTTCCCTCTCTTCAACCTGCTACTTTCCCTCATTTTTCACCCATCATCTGGCTCTCATATAATCCTGTTGTTCCCCCTACAACTGTCTTGGGTCTTCTATCTTCATGTTCACATCTTCCCATCTCTCTCAGTCTATCCTCCTTCTGTGATCTCACTCTATCTCTTTGCTTCTCTGTCTCTTTTTCCTCTTCACACCTGTTTGAAAGCAAAGTCAGCTCCCTGAGACAAGTGAGAACACAGAAAGCCTTTTACCTGTTTATTTTTTCCCTCTTTCACTTCTTTATCTATCCCTTAACCTCCTTCACATCG
>JAPQRN010021941.1:0-29396 GCA_037367275.1 Coranthus polyacanthus | reverse complement strand
ATCCATCCATCCATCCATCCATCCATCCATCCATCCATCCATCCATCCATCCATCCATCCATCCATCCATCATCTTCCGCTTATCCGGGGCCGGGTCGCAGTGGCAGCAGTCCAAGCAGGGAAGCCCAGACTTCCCTCACCCCAGACACCTCCTCCAGCTCTTCTGGTGGGACCCAGAGGTGTTCCCAGGCCAGCCGAGCGACATAGTCCCTCCAGCGTGTCCTGGGTCTGCCCCGAGGCCTCCTCCCAGTGGGGCATGCCCGGAACACCTCCCGAGGGAGGCGTCCCAAAGGCATGCGGAACAGATATCCAAGCCACCTCAGCTGGTTCCTCTCGACGTGGAGAAGTAGCGGCTCTACTCCGAGCTCCTCCCTGGTGACTGAGCCCCTCACCCGATCTCGACCCTACGAGATCGGGAAACAACATAAAAGGTGCAATAAGAAAAAAACAACGGGAAAGACGCAACAAGATGAAAAATGGTCGAAAAGATACAACAAGATGAACACAATTAAAATATGTAACAATATGAGAAACAACAGGAATGACAATGAAATTAACATAACAATGAAAACGACATAAAAGAAACGATGAAAACAATGTTCAGAGACAGTGTTTTGCAAAGTCAGAGTCATTGCTTCAGTAAGTTAGCATTTCAATGGTTTATTTCATGTGTCTTTTAGTTAATGCCAGTGTGTTGCTTCAAAGCTACAGTTTTAGAAGTAATTGTTGATGTTATCTTGCCGTCCGTGATTGATGTTTAGACATTACAACAAAGTGTAAATCGATATTGTGTTGATGGTGGAACCGTCAGTAAAAATGTACTGTAGACACAATGGTAATTCATGATGTATTTGTCTAAATTTGGGGTTTGAGGAAACATAAGATTGACTTTTTGGGTCTCAAGCAGAAAACGTTTGGGAACCACTTGTTTAACACACTGTAATGGGGCATCACGCCATTTTTTCCTCTCAGGTCACCACTTTTTGCATGGCCAGTCATCTTCATCCCTCTCAACTTCCTTATAGGATCAACACCAGTGACCTACGCAGCAAACAGGAATATCTGGTCATGGTGTAAATATCACAGTAAAATATGATAACCAAGTTTCTCATGTACAACCCTCGATCAGACAAATACACCATGTGATCTGCCTTTAGAATCCAACTTTTAACATTTTCAATGACCTGAATAAGTTGTAGCAGCAACTTTTACCTGTCATTTGTAATCAGTAAATTGCTTTGTCCTGTTAATAACCATGGGTGGCATGGTGGTGCAATGGTTAGCACTGTCGCCTCACAGCAAGGAGGTCCTGGGTTTAGTTAAGTTAGGTTAAGTAGGTTGATTGGTCGCTCAAAATTGCCCATAGGTGTGAATGTGAGAGTGTGAGAGTGGTTGTTTGTCCTATATGTCAGCCCTGCAATGAACTGGTGACTTGTCCAGGGTGTACCCCGCCTTCGCCCAATGTCGGCTGGGATCGGCTCCAGCCCCCCCGCGACCCTCCAGGGGATTAAGCGGTTACACATAATGACTGACTGACTGTTAATAACCAGTGTTATCTGCATTTTAGTCACTTTAATCTGTTAATTCAGTGCCTAATTCTTAACCATTGCATTTGTGCTTATTTCATCCCAACATATAATTTATTGATTCTTTCGACCATTTAATAGATGAATGAAGTAGCCCGATGAAGGCTACAAGCAAAAACACATTGCTCTATCTTTAATAAAGTTGTTCTATACTACTAGAGCTGCTGGAGTCCCTGACCTACCTTTAACTATTTTAATAAAGACTTTAATTGAACTGGAGGCCATGTCTCTGTATCATTGTAAATGTTCTTGGAATTGTGCTTGGGGTTAAATTCAGGTAGACTAATTCGTACCTAAGTCTTACCTCCGGTCCCTCAGTTCACAACACAAATGAGAAGTCCTTTAAGTCAGTGTCAAGTAGTAATAAATATGTGTTCTGAGTTTGTCACACCACAGAAAAATGTCTTGTTAACCTCCTAGCCAAGTTTGAATGATTGAATGATAAATCAAGTACTAGACGCAGTCTAAGTACTGTGGTACTTAGACTACATCTGGAGGACCTGCTGAATCCCTGCTGAATGAATAAAATAGCATAGAATAGAATAGAATAGAATAGTGTTATATTCATGTATTATATTTACAGTATGATAGGCTCTAAGTTGCTTTCATGGGACGTCCAACACTGGGACATCCCTCTTGTGAATTTGTTACTGTGGTGATAACTTGGCCTTCATGGTATGGCCTTTTCTCAGGAGAAATTAGTGCTTTAAAGAACAAGAAACACTTGATTTCCTCCTTTTGGAATACCCAGTGTTCTCTGGATGCTGCACTCAGAAACACTACTTTACTTGGACTTATGTGTACTTCAGTGGAAGCTGGTGCTAAACAAAATGGCTTTGATATATTATTATATTATTGTTACATGCTGTATATAACACAGCAGCTATGAATGTGTGTGCAGAGCCATAATTTTGATGTTTCAGATTGCCTTCATTTTAGTGTTCAACAAACAAAAAAAGGTTTCAAATGACCTATATAGCCAAATAGCCAAGTGTCGTTTTGCCTCATACTCCATTAAACTACAGTCTCTGTGTAAAACACAGAGGTGGAGGAGACTAAATGAATGTGTAACAGGCTGAACAGAACAGAACTTTGTTACCTGTGACATTTGGAGCAGATTCATCGTCTGCTTTACATTCATTTTGGAGTCCTGAAAGCATCTGTATCTCACTCAAGGCCACTTGGCAACCCTGCAAAAATCATCCAATCACATAAGGACAAGAAAACACAAACAATTTTGATTGGCTACAGTGTACAAAAGTGTCCCCAAGCTGACCCTTTAATCCTCCAATGAGACTCAGTCTCAGGTCACCTGTTTGCCAAAAGTTTAAGGCCACATACACACTCATTTGGCTGATGCCCTGCGACCAGGAAGTATATATATTCACACAGAAATTAAGCAAATACAGTTAAAAACAACTTCAATAAATGTTGACATGTTCTACAGGACACATTTTTGCTCAAATTTACTTGTTTTATTGATAGTGGTATGTTTTAATGTTTTAATGATGCTCCTGATCTTCACTACATGGGCAGTTGTATCATTAGAGCTGGAACAGCTGTATATATATGTGTGCTCAAATGTATTTTGATGCTGTTTGAGTAAAGTAATGTACAATATTAATTTTTGTACGTTTAAGGTTCAAGTCTTGTGTTTTGTGTGCTTTTATGCCCTGTGTGTGTCCTCACTTGCTGTGTGTGCCTCAATATTTCTCTCTATATCTATGCTCTTGTCACTCTGTTGCGACAGGCTGACAATGGAAAAAACTGCAATCAGCCACAGAAGAGATTGGGAGAGAGAGGCAAGAGTGAAGGTCAAAAGAGTGGGAAGAAAACATGGTGATAAGAAAACTGCAACCTGAGTGACTAGAGCACAAGGGGAAGTCAGGTGTTTTTTACACATTCCCAACCTGGAACAAAAAATTTGATGTGCACATTACATCAGTGTCAGCTGGATGTGCAGAATACATGCACCTAAATGTAATGATACATTAGATTACTGAATGTGAATAACGTAATGTAAAGTAATGAGTAAAGTAGATTGGACATTTTGTTTGGAAACCAAAAACAAAAAACAAGAAAAGGAATCTCCAAAAAACAAAAGCAGACTTATATTTAATTGGTTAGTATTTAATTGTTTTTTTTGTTTTGTGATTGTGAAATGGAAAACAGATTCACGGTAGTTTGGTTTTTGAACTCCAAATTAATTACAGATTATCCAAAGATAGCCAGACAGTTACAGGTTCTGTCATGTTTACGTCATATAAACTCCTGTTTGTGTGTGTGTTCTCCTCTTCTCTCCTGTCCTGACTCTCAAGGATTAGTTCATGATGTTGGCGTCATAAATGCTGGTGTTTTAGCTAATCATATACATCCGTTGGTAGCATCTCTTAGCTACTCCACCCTTATTTTACTTTATTTCCTAAGATTTGCTATACTTGAGCTGCATCACTCAACACAAACTCACTTGGTCAATAAAACAGCTTTATGGAGCTAAATCTGGTTCAAAGGTTTTGCTAATTTCATTTTTTTTTCAGTTTAAATATAATTTTGATTAAATTCTGAAACTATTTCGAATGCATTTTTTATTTTCAGTTTTCATTTCAAGAAATATTTTGTATTTTAAGGTGTTATTTTTTTCAATTGCAAGTTTTATTTTTATTTATCGGTCTCAAATCGTATTTTATCAGTTTCAAGTCTTTTTTCACTTTCAAATGTGTATTTTTCAGTTTTCAGACCTATGGCCCCTGGTACAGGGGGTGTGACCTCATGCCGCTTTCATGAGAGGTTGGAATTGGTATTTGTGTAACTTAGAATACTCACAATGAGTCCCTATCCCACATGTAGGCGATTAGTGTGTAAAGAATGGACAACCGGGAGAAACTAGTGCTCATCAGTTCTTTTTCATTTTCAACAGGACACATGACATTGTAATATGTGATTGTGCCACTTAAACTCTATTTATTTATTCATTGCCACACTTCCCACTCTCACACACTTTGGCCATAATCACAACAATTTCTATGCTGGTTTTGTCATTTATGAAATTGTGAAAGCCTGTTGAATTCCCTGCCCTCACATGAGTTGGATTATGAGTCTCTCCTAACCAGCAGGATGTCTATCTCCAACTCATTAGTTGCAAACCCAATAAGGGTCCTGGACCAGGTCGGGTCCTGAAAAACTGCACGCTGCAACTACAATCTTCCTTCACTCTCTCCTCATGTTCACGTTCCACTACAACAATACCAGTTTTATGGAACACATCAACTGTCATCTCTGTCCCTAAATGTCGGCACCCATCACAGTTTAGCCACACTATAGGCCAGTAGCTTTAACTTCTGTCATAATGAAATGCTTTGCAATTGGTCAAAAATATACTGAGGAGATATATGCCATTACTGGATCCCCTTCAGTCCGTGAAGAGTGGTACAGACTTCTGCACTGTATGCTACAACACCTGGACACCCCTGGAAACTACGCCAGACTCCTTTTCATCCATTCCAATTCAGCTTTCAACACAATCCACTGCCATCAAATGATCTATGAACTACAACACCTCCAAGTTCCTTCACTGTTAATACACTGGATCCATAACTTTCTCTCCAACAGAGCACAAACAGTAAGAGCCACCATTACTCTAAACACCACAGGGGATTGTGCTCAGTCCATTTCTATACACTCTCAACACAAATGACTGTCAAATCCCATCCACCACCACCCTCTCCTTTAAATATACAGATGACATGGCCATCCTCACACTGCTCAATGACAACAATAGGCAGGTTTCCATCCAAATGTTATCATAAATTTTAACCAAATTTCAACAAAAGAAAATGTGCATTTATGCACGTTTCCTTCTGCTGCTTTGCTATTATGCAAATATTAAGAGCTTCATCTTCTGGTTTGAAAGTTTGCCTGTTAAAAGTAGTACTTCATACAGTACCATAGCCTACTTGAGCAGTTGACTGAGGAGCTGTAGGGTCTGTGTACTTCTAGGCAGCTGTTGCCTCCTGAACTGAACCTGTTACAGTTAAGGTGCATGTTTTGGACTGTGGGAGGAAGCTGGAGTACCCGGAGAGAACCCACGCAGACACGAGGAGAACATGCAAACTCCACACAGAGAGGCCCCAGCCGGTCGGTGTTGGATTTTAACCCAAGACCTCCTTGCTGTGAGGCGACAGTGCTAACCACTGCACCACCGCACCGCCCTCTATTGCACTTATCCACATTTATTTTTTATCTATATGCCAACTTTTCCACCTCTTCCAACTGTAAAATTTTTTTGCGATATTTTGAGATTTTTTCAAATTTCTGGCATTTTCACTCAGGTTTTATTATGTGCAAATTTAAAATGCAAATAAAAGCAGCTGGATGGAAACACACCTTTCTCTCAGCATACTGGCATTCTGTAACCTACTTGAGCACATGTTTATGTTTGCAACATTATCTACACCATAACACAGCAAAAACTAAAGAGCTGATTGACTAAAGAACTGATCATTAGCCTGCACAAATCACTGGCCCATCCCCCCTGTCTCACAATCTAAGGTGAGCAAGAAGAGGTTGTAGAAATCTTCAGCTACCTAGGCATTACAAACAAACAAACCAACAATAACTACTAACTATAACCAGTAGGTCACAGACATTACAGACGTTGTCAACAGAGACTTGCAGCCATCCGTAAACTGAAATGCTTTTCTGTCCAAGGGGCAAAGACTTAGGCTACAAAACAAAATGAGTGCAGAAGTGTCTAAAAGTATCTTAAAGTGTAATTATGCTGACAGCCACTAGGTGCTGGCACCAAAAAACCCTGGCTATTTTTTTCCAGGAGTTATTCTGGTCTCATTTGTTTTATTTGGACGCTCCAATAAGTGTTCTGGTCCAGCTTTAAATTGATGAGTGACAACGTCTGCCAACTTGGACTTTGGGATTTTCTGTTTATTGAATTAAATGTATTTTTTCCTGATAGAGAGCTTGACTGTAGTTGTGGTTAATAAGTTACACTAACAAGGCCGAAAAATGTATAATTTTGCTGAAGTTCACATCAGTAAGCTAGTGTTAGCCAGCACTAGCTCACCCATGACTCCTCGCAGAAGGCTCTGACCACTCACACTCCTGTTGTCCAAATATGGTCACTTCTGGCTTCAAAAAGCTATCATTCTTATATACAGTCTGTCCAACCCATACACTGTATATAGGAAGTGGATGGAGCTGCTGACATCACCTACTGGTTTTTGGACCACTGTGTTAGTGGAGTTTTCAGTAAGTTAACAGTAGCATTAGCATGGTTAATTTCACCCCTCACTCTTCCCAGGCTCCACCCTAATATCAAATTATCAAAATATGGGGTGTGTCCGAAAAGTCTCCAAAATTACCTCCTATCTACATTTCCTAACCACTTTTTCTTGACCTCAATGGAAAACAGTATGAGGTGAAGGAAAGATGAAAAGGAGAATTCATAAGGACTTAGGAAAAGACATCACGGTGCTGAGAGAATCTGACAGCACTTACACTAGACGGATGTTATGTGGATTGGCTGTGGTGAAACTACAATATTCTGAGGATGGACTATGAAAAGTGCATCTTGGATATTTGCTCTTTTACACTGTCTCTAATACCCACGGCTTGTCTCTCAGTCCACACCTTGGTCAGTGTGCAAACAGCAATGCAGCTATATCACTGCCTGCCCTGCTGAATTTGTGCAAGTTATTTATACCAAGAGAGAGTTCTTTTTTTTTTAAATATATGCAAGTTTACAAACTTCCTAAACCTCCACACACTTGTTAATGTGAGCCACAAGGACTGTTATAGTCAGCATCCACCTGACAAAACCAGAAAGTGTTTTCTTATTCTCAACCTGCCAGTCCCACTCTTCTGAACTCCAGCTAGCCTTAGCACCTCCTGTTCAAGGTTGTCCTGAGTCCTGCCTGACAGAAATACAACACTCAGTAACTATTTCAAATGATATCAGGTTCCTGCCAACACGTAAACAACTTTTCTTCTTTCTTCTGTGTTATCTTTTATTCTCCCTTCTCTCTTTTGTTCTTTGGGACTGTAAATTGTTTTTTCGCTAGGGCCACAGCCTCTCCTTGAGCTTGTCATTGGGTTTCCCATTAAACATGACTTATGATAAAGTTTGGTCTGTGGAGAGGGTTCAGTCAGCTCGAGCCTGTGAGTTTGTCTGTGTGTGCGCCTATGTGCCGACGTTTTTCTTTCATTACTGACATTACTGGGACATAAATTTGTTTACACAGTCACTTGTGAGGACTTGGCCCCTTCGTGGGGACAAAATGTCCCCTTAACGTGAATCATTAAACCTCATTAAATGTAGGAGTTAAAAGTTGTTTTAAGGTTAGGGTTAGGTTGTGTGTGTCTGTACCTGTGATTGTATATCCTAGCAGGACCTTAACTGAGTGGGATGACACAGAATAGAGAGTCTTTGTTACATTTCCTGAAATTGTAGAGAGCTTGTTACTGTCAAATTGTTACAGTTGCAGTCCAAAGTGAATCAAAGTATGACTGTTATAACATGAGTGTAAATCTTAGCATAACACTAAAGCACACGTGGATTAATGAAAATGAGGGAACAGTTCCATTCTAAGAACTATTTTCAAAGATGTGGTGTTTCACAGCAAAAATGGACCTCTACAAACTTTAAAAAAAAGGTTTTCAATATTACATCCACACCAAGGTTACAAAATTAAAAATTAAATTTAAATTTTCATTAACAATGCCATCAAGCAAAATTACATTTTCAAATATGATCAAGCTGGTGAAAATGTGCAAATATTTCAAACAAAAACTGTCTTGTGAATATGAGAAAAAGTGCAAAAACCACATATATTGTATATAGAGGTGTGCATCAGTGAGATGACTTCTGTGTGCGGTTCTGTTTGTTTTCATCTCAGAGGAAAGTTGCTCTCACAGATATGAGCTCCAAACATGCAGAGCATCAGAGTAGCTTGTAGGCGGAGTTGAGGCATCGTTTTGGGGGATGAAGGGGGGAACTGTATGGGGCCCACAGAATCATACTTTGCCTTTAGTGTGCCGCTATACTGGAGGTCTATCAGCTCCATCTGGGTGTTTACAGGTGCTCTTTCCACATGAACTGCAAATGGATTACTGAGCAGTTCAAGATCAAATTTCTGTGCTCCAAAACTGTGCTCAGTTTATCAACAAAGTGCGCTGTTGGGAATGCAGTGGTGGAGATTATTCTTTAATTACAGCCACATCAGTTCTGCAAACACGGCACAGATGTTTCCCTCCAATCTTAAACAGATACTCTGCCTCGACCTGTCTTAACATTTCTGATCTTTTTGTTTGGGGCTAGTTTATATACGCTGTATACTGGCGTGCTGTTAATAATTGACATATAATATTATCTCATGGGCCAGATATAATTGTACATGAATTTGACACGTGACTTATGGGCCACATCACATCTGGAATCCAATGCCTTCACAAAGCACAGCGGAACCTCCAGTGACTTTGAAGTACAGTATGAAGAGAGGTTAGACTTATTTACAATACACTTGTACTTCATTTAAAATACTGTATTTCTCACCCTCCTTAGTTGTAATCATCAGACTCATCTGAAGGTGTTTTATTTTCAAATCTTTCATCCCAAATACGTGACATCTGGTGCCAAGAACTGATGGGATGCAAAGCACAACATGACAGGAAAATGATTGTCTGAATACAATCAGGCCTCCCAGTATGTTGAATTAGCCTTTCATTTTCAAAGGGACTCTTAGTTGTCACAGAAAACTGTAAGCCTTATAAGTGATTGTGAATGTCATAAGGCCACGGCTAAGTGATTGTGGAGATGTACCCGTTAGTGAGTTCTAAGTGCACACAGTCACAGGCCTTTCAGAGTTGTTGGTATGTTCCACCACCTTTCTGTGAAATCAACAAGTGTGGCTGTGAAATCTTTGTGCTAAGATGTTTCCACATGAGCTTTTTTTTCAATGTAGTTTTCAATAGTGCTCACAGTTTCTGTCTCTGACTTCTCTGGAAAGCCCCACCAGACTTTTTGTTTGTTTGTTTCTGAAAAGAGTATGTGCAATGGGTTCATTTCGTATGTGTGTGTTGCTTGTTAGTTATGCAGATTTGGCATGAGCTCAGTGCACTCGGCTTGTTAGAATTGTGTTTTTAATTGTGTGCCAGCTCCAGGTTTATTAGTTGTTATGGAAACAGCAGCTGATGTTGTTAAAGAAGTTATGGTTTGGTTTATTCCTGTTTAACGTGTTTTTGTGTGTTCCTCTTGTTTTCAGTGGGCTCTCACATACTTTCTAATATAGTGTCCACCTTTTCATTACTAATTTTTCTCTGTAAACACTGAAGCCTTACCATGACCACAACAGACCCAACACTCTCCTTAACTTTAACTCAGAGGAGGCAAAAGTCTACACTTTATTTTCTCCAGTAGAAGTACAGTGTAAAAAGATTGTGGTAAAAGTAGAAGTACTGATTCAACTTCTTTTCTACAGTCTCAAGTCTCTGAAATGTCCTTAAAGTGCAACTATCAGGTACATTTTTTTTTCTGGATTTATGCATGATGTTACATGGAAACATGTACTATATACATATCTGAAGGTATTTACTTAATTTACAAAGCATAAATACAAAAATTCAGGGTAAAAAGTCTAATTTTTCAGCTCTGCTCTTTTTTCAAAACGCGTCAAATTATGTCATAAAAGGGAGTTGTCTGTGTTTCCAGTATAGAGTCTGTATGAGACAGTAAACAAACAAACAACCTACTGTATGAGACAGTTATCAAACAAACAACCTACTGTGTGTGACAGTTAACAAACAAACAAACAAACAATACTGTAAACCACTGTGAAATGTATAAATACACTCAGATGATAATATCTTACTGAATATTGCTGCTTATATTTTCTTTTTAATACAACTCAGTATTTTACTTAAAAGTATAATAAAAAACATTCTTTGCTGATATCATAGTGTTATAATACCACATGCAGTGTTTGTGTGGAGATGCAGTAACATACAGGAGTCAGTATCAGATGAAGTTGTACCAGCTAACGATAAACGACTTTTGACAAGTTTTCTAACATTTGACACTGGAGCTGAGAGCCGGAACAGCTGAGAGAAACACACTACCTTCTGGTTTTATTCTAGTTTGGGGTTCGGTCAGTTCTGGACTTTTAGTGGATCATCAGCAACCCCGTCCCTCCTCCCTCTCCGTCCAAACCTCCTGTCGTAGCACAGTGTGGAGTTAATACGGGAGTTACACATTACTTTCTGTTGGTGAGTACAAATAGCTTTATCAGTAACAGACAATCCCTCCTGGTTTTGTTTTTGTGTAATACGTCATAGAATTATGTTAACACAGTGTGAACAGCATTAGCTGAAGCTGCTCACCTGTTCAATTCAACTCTGCTCTTCTCTTCACATCAAAACAAATTTTTCTCCTTATTCTGGTTATTTCTCCTTATCCTTGTTTGCTCCAGTTCCCTTCGATGCATCAGGCTCAAAATAAAAATTCTGTGATCTGTCATAACAGTACGATTTTATATTTTCAACCCTACTGTTGTCAGTATTAGCATGTTATCCACATACTTCTAATGTGCGCTACCTTAATGACTCCCTTTTCTTACGTCATGCTAATTTGCCCCTTTTTTCGCTGCAAACTGAAAACTTCAACAAAAACACCTCCAAATGTCACTAAAGTGTTTATGGACATACATATATGTTTTAAAATCCAGTTCCGAGACCATTTTCCTACACGTTAATGCTCTGTGGTTGTTAACCTGATAGTTGCAGTTTAAGTTATGAAACTGAAAAGTTGGTCTTTGAAGACATTTCTAGTGGCTGTTTGTAAAGTGAACTGTCCCTCATGTTCTAACTTCAAATAAAAAATATATATGAAAATAATGAACAGTAACTTTATTCCAATCAAATCAATTTTCACCTTTTGTCACCTTTTCTTCATGGTCCATTCTCCCTTACACCTTTTATCCTGTTTTCATCTTGTTGCATCTTTTACATTGTTTTTGTCTTGTTATGTTTTTTGTGTTTTCATCTTGTGAAATCTGTTACGTTGTTTTCATCTTGTTACATCGTTACGTTTGTCATGTGTGATATTCACTGATGGACACATCAAGGGATTGCCTTTAATATGTGTTATTGTTCCATATAAATAATATACATATAATGTTTAATATAAATATTTGTGTTAAAATGTAGGCAGTAAAAATAAAAAATTGTCAGGGTTAGGGTCAGGTAAAGTACAGATACCACAAATACAGTATTTATTTTAGCGTATTTGTTCTTTGTTACTTCCCACTTTACTGTAACCTAATCCTAAAACCAAGTCTTTAAGATTGAAGAACCTCAGTGGATCAGAGGTGCCACTGGGATAGAACATGGGAAACACACAGAGGTCATTTTGTGAGGTGGGAGTTGTAAACGTCTTCTTGGTTATTGATAAATACTTATTGCGCAGTTGGCCATTGTGAATTGTGAGTAAGTCCTGGTGGAACCTCCTGGTGGCAACATCATTTTTCTTGATGACAGCTCACACAGGCTGTGTCCTGTTCTTTTCTTTTTCTTTCCTTTCTTTGACTTTTTTTTTAAAGTTCCCATCCTTTAAGGAGCAAGACAGAGTTTAAGACATAGCAGATGAAACACAGCACATTGCAAATATGTAGGTTTTTGTTTGTGCATGTGCTCTTTCTGTTTTGCCTCTCAATTTTCTCGCCTCTCCATTAATTGTGATTAGTTCTGAATGAAAAGAGATGACTATGATGTCTAATTTCTGCATGAGATATGACTGAGACTGGGCTTCTCATAATGTGAACCACAAGCACTGCTGGAATCTCAATCTACCATCGTGAAAAGAGTCATATTTGAGCACAGACTTAATTTTCTGACTCAGTGCTCCAGGTTCCATTGGTGTAGATGGGGTGGGAGGTAGTAAAGGGAGCACAGACAAGGATCCTGCTGAATGGTGGAACACAGAAAAAAAATAGATATGGCCTCTCACAGGGCAATCACAGCCAATAGATACAGACATAGCTGGGCAGTACCTGTGGTGGAAAACATAACCCACTAGTATTGTGCTGTGCCTTTGATGAAATGTACATTTTTATTCCAACGCATTTAATAAATGCAAATGTTGATAAAAATACACAGTACTTCACTAAATTGAACTTGACCCTTCACTAAGGGGCTTAGCGAAGGGAATAGCCACTGTGTTTCCATAACATGTGAATTTGAAGCTGATACATCCCACCCTCTAGGGTGGAAAGTGGTAACCTAGGACTAGTTGAAGGAAAATTAAGAGAGTGTTAGCATTTGAGTGATGTTTTAATGTCTAATTATCAAAAGGCACATATGACTTCAGGGAGGGCAATGCCAAAACAACAAACAAAACAACCCTAAAAGGAAACAAAAAACACCTAATCATGAGACAGAAAATAAAACTTACAAACCTACAACTGAACTTCCTGACAACACAAGAAAACAGGAGAAAAGGTTACTAAATGAAAATGACAGCTCTCCCCTACAAAATACACTGGCAAACAACAAAGAATGTCTAATTTGAGAACAAATTAACATCACCCATACCCATACTACAATCACAGTTTTAAAAGAACAAATGCAACTACAAACCAAATATTCAAATGTGATTAATTACCAAAAATAATCGTATTAACCAAAAAAACCAAAACACACAAATAACACAGAGAGAAACTATAAGCAGAAGTGCATGCTCATGCAAACAAAGGCCAAAAGAAGGAGGCTTGTCCATGAAGCTCCCCTTATGTAGTTGGCTGAGATGACTGGCTTCAGACCTCACATACACTAGCCAATAGGAATGCAGGAGGGAGCAGCAGGTGTCAGGAGGCAGCAGGGAGGAGAGGGGATGGCAACAGTCCATCCCCTCTTCTCAGTTCTCAATCTTTGGCTCCTCAGGTCCTCGGGCAAGATATCTTCAGTGTTTAGAGTCGGGTGTTGTCACTTCTGAAGCCAAAAACTAAGGAGGGAAGATGTCAGATATGGATTAAACAGTGTAGAACAGCTCACTCCATATCCATGGATGTTACTTATTAGATATGGACGTACTGAGAATTTTATGTGTTTTTACTGACCATACAGTAGACACACAAACTGACTAAAAAATGATTTGAGGATTTCTTGTAATTAGGGCTGTCACAATATTGAAATTTAAGTTGATGATTAATTATCATACAAATAACTGTGATTAATGATAGTCTTGTCTGTTCTGTGAACTTTATATCACCGTTGTATAAGTCTAATAATTTAATTATACACATAAGATGTATGAAGAAGAAGAAGAAGATGTTAATACTTTTTGTTAATAAAAATTGAATATGGCAGATATGATGCCACTAAAATATACAAAGCCCATTTTTTTTTAAATACCAACCAGGTACAAAATCAAAATAAACCCCTGCAGCGCTTGTTCTGCATTAGATTCATAGCAGAAGAAGAACAGGACACAATGAGATCATATCATGACAATGTGGAAATAATGATAAATTAGTTTCACCCAACTGTTTTTATACAGGTGAATATTAGGTAAACTAAGTAAAGTAAATGATCAATTTGATATAGATAAGGGATTTTCATAGGACATAATGGCATATTTCTGGAATAATAGTTCAGAGAAGTAGACAGGAGTCCTTCCTGTCTACTTCTCCAATGCATATCTCTGACAATATGTATTGAAGAGCTTAATTCACAGTATAGTTTGATCAACGAAATGTCTTTTGTTTGCTCTAAGGTACAGTATAGTATAAAGATGACAAAGGTGTAACTGGTGTTAGCTAGCTCAGCACACAGCTGTTTATTATTATTATTAATTAGCAGAGGTTAATACTAGTCATGTGAGAATAAAGCTTAAACATGTTTGTAACTCGTTTGCTGCAGTCCAGTCTGTAATAGATTGTTCATGTCAATCAGGTTTCTGTCGGATAAAAACGATGTTCATTTTTCATGTAATGACTCAACCATGACTGAACATCAGGCTCCTCTGGGCAATTCTCACAGTTATTGTATGTCTAGTAGATTATTATACATCGGATTCAGAATAAAGGCCTCATATTTTCATAGGGTAGCACACCCAAGGCCCACCAAAATCTAGAATTTTATCGAGCTGACAGGTGTAAAGGAAGAACATAGCCATAGATGTACCTGCCTCCTCCTTTATCCATCCTGTAGGACAGTCAGCAAAAGAATCTGCACAGTTAGAGGCTCCTGTACTGCCGAGCTCTCTGTCTGCATCATTTGCAGTGATTTTCGGTGCCACAGTGTTCATTGTTTATGTGCTTTGACCTTTGACCTTGTGCACACTGCCCCGTCGTCCTTGGAACTGTAAGGTGACTTTTCAGTGAATGGTCAATTGTAGCCAGACTTGCAGTGAGTGTATGTTCTTTTCAACTTCAGTTATGAAACTTTCAAATTGTGCATTTTAATACACACATACATGTTTGAATTCCAGTCAGCATACATTGTGAATACATGATGCTGATGTCTATGATGTTCTATGGAACTGTAAATTCTGTAATGAATTTTATTTTCATGTTTTTTCACTGTTTTTCTTTGATGCTTTGAAAAAAAAGGAAAAATTTTCATCCTTTTTACAAACAAATTCACATCCCATTGGTTTGTGTTTCCATATACTTACAGCTTACATCTCTACAGCAAGTATTTATTTATTTGTTTATTTTAAAGGATCTGCATTAGCTAATTTCCATGGCATTCAACCAGTCTTCCTGTTAGTAATCTAAGGGAATATTTTACAAATTACATTTAAATGTAAAGTATGTATTTTCTGCTGCTAGATATCTCTCAATCAAAACAAAAGCAAAATATGTCATTTGCTGCATACCCACCACTTCCACTATGACCTTTCACAATAAAAGCCCAAAACATATCCACTGTTTGACTGAACGTTATCACTCAGAGCAAAGAGGTAACTCAATAAAATACTTTACAGCTTCATTCACATCATATTTATTGACATATATCCATGTTATGTCAGGTCATTCTAATGAAATAGCTACAAGTAACATTAAATGTTAAAGTTAATATTAACACTGACAGGTGACCAAACAAAACAAACTAAATTATACATTTCTCAGAATTTTAACATTGTTCGAAACATTTGATATAATGTAAGAACACGAGTCCATAAAATATAACACAGTCTAGTCATTTTTAGACTGTTTAAAGATATGTATTGTGTAATCTGTAATGACATACATTTCGAAATTAACCAAAAGAACACTGATGTGAATGAGAAGAATACACACACCACAACAGCCTCCCCATATTTTCATTGTTTTTACCTTTTCTTCTTAAAAATGTCTGTGTGTTTTGATCTTCTTTGTTCTGATCCATCAACATATTTTTCTTTGGTATTTCAGATGGAATTAACATTCTGCTATTGCTCAGGAGCAGCAGCCGGCCCCTTCCTCGAGTATTTTATGAATCACATTAGCCAGGACCCCTCCTTCAGGGGAGTGTCAGCCCTGAGCGGGGCACCGGGGACACATTTAACGGTGACACACAGCTCATTAGATCACAGAGGTCAGGCACTCTGCGCTCGTTACTGGCCACTTCGTCCCTGTAATGGACAGTGGAGCATTTGCAGGGTGGGTGAGTGCGGTGGTTGTGGGGACAGAGATGTGTGCAAAGTGTCGTCAGTTTGCTCAGGCGTGTTCCGGTGGGAGCACTGAAGCTGTCTGAGATGTGATTGGAAGATGACCTTGAAGAGCTTGTTGGCATTTTGGGGAGAAAAGTGAGATTAATACAGAGCTGTTAATGTTTGTACCTTCCATAGATCTCTTTCTGTGCCTTGCTTTCATCTCGGCATGTTTGGCTCCCTTTATGTTTTCTCTCTGTTTCCCTGATTGATGTTGGAGCCTCAGAGTCTTGCCTGTTCACAAACACTTTACCTCGCCTCCTGCAAACTTCCAGCCAAACCCTGGAAACACAAAGCAGATACGGCAGTAATGATGGCTGTACACCAAATGACTTTGCAACTGTCATAAACAAATTAAATACTGTCAGAACAAAATCATGACAGTTTTGCTACAGTTGATGCTATAGACTGTATATAAATGGTGCATGCAGCCTCTGTGACATCACCCATTAGTTTGTGGACTGCTGTTTTGAAGCCTGACGTTTTGCATGTAGATTCTCACCATGTTGAATTTGAAACCAGAAGTGACAATATTTAGCTAAGCTGGAGCTGGAGAAGAGCGACTGGTGAAACTAACCTTATAGCTAAACTAACCAACTGAAATCACTGACCACATTGATCAACACTGTCATGTTAAATAACGGCAAGTAATTTCAGCTGCTTAACAATTGCTAACGTGTTTTATAACAGTAATGATAACTTCATGTAATGTATAAACACAGTCATTAGTGCTGGCTGGCCTAATTAGCAGGATAGCTGACAGACCTTATAATGAAGTACCAAATTAATGCTAACATTAGCTAATGCACGTAATTTACACTACAGGCTGGGTATTGTAATAAAGTGCATATAAACTTCATAACAGAATCCTCTGACGGGCTTGTTAGTGTAACTTCTCAACCATAACTACAGTAGAGTTGTATGTCAGGAAAAAAAATATGTTTTATTCCATAAACAGAAGCTCTGACAGTCCAAATCAGCAGTTGAGCAAATTAAGATTCTTACTACAGGTTTGGACCACTCGTGAATTGTGATTATACCTGAAAGAAAAATTCAAGCTCTCCTATATCACTCATAGGTGGCTTTTAAGAACATATTTGTTTGTACGAGTGGGTCTTGCATGAGGCCCATTGTCTTTAAAGTCTTTTACTGCACAATAGACATAATACGCAAGTTGAGTTTTGTCATGTTGACCAAGTGAAGTCATTCACCTAACGAACTTCACAGAGTAGTGTTCACTGGCCGAGGCCTGGTGCAGTGATTTATGATTGGCCGGTGAGGGATCCAGCAGTGATCCATCATGCTTTGAGATGGGGATCATTGAGATGAATGAATCTGCTCTGGATTCACTCATTATCTCAGCACCAGGATTTATTCCCAACCCTTCGTCTTCAATTACACCAGCACTTCCACACCATCAACGTTTGCATGGGCTGTGATGAATAATCATCAGTAGAGGGATTTCTAATTGCTCTTCTCAGGGTTTATTGGAGATTGTTGATGAGAGGAAGTCTTCATGAGGGCGTATTGACATCAAGTTGTTTTTTGGAGCTTATGTTTTTATTACTATACTTTATGAATATGCATGCAAAGCTGGTTGAAGATTTATTTGCTGTTGTCAAGGTTGAATTTAAGGATTCATCCTTGCCAATATATAGTTATTAACCAGACAGCACCAGTCCTCAGCTTTAATCAGTGCAGTCACAGATGAAGCTGTAAAATACCAGATAAATGCATTTCAGTACTGGTATAACTGTTAAATTCCAATACACAAAGCCCATTATGCTACTGAAGATGCAAATGAGATATTTTCATAGTGATAGTCTACTTCCACTCATGTGGCATTGAAGCCAACTGTTAAATTCCTACTTTCTTTTACCACATGTTTGCTTTTCTGCTCCAATGAAAATGAAACTTAAATATTTCTGATTGTTGATCAGTTCTTAGCATTCCTGTCTCACACTAGCAAATGCCAACTGTTCTGAGATGAGTGAGTGGCTTATGGGATACAACTGGGTTACTGTATAGGTGGAATGATTAGTGTTGTAGTAGTCGATATAGGAATGGATTTTCAGGGGGATGCCTCAATATTTTATAACCCCTGTGTTTTAACCATTTCTGCTCAAAAGGTGTTGTAGGCCTATAGTTTATACTCAATATTCTTAAAATCATCTCAAAACACACACATACTGTATATATATGTTTTGAATGTGCATTAAGTGATGTGAATATGTGACTCACATGCACATTTAGACACAAAAGACATAAAAAGGACAGAAGAGTAAATGATGTGAATGCATTCTGCAGGAATAATATTTAATGAGAAAAGTTGATCTACAGGAGAATATATATTTGAAAGCAATACAGAATATTGCAATGCCATTATATTTTCAATAACCATCTGGTTTTGTGTTTTTCTTTACATAAATAAAGACATTTCTAAACTGATACAGAAAAGGCACAAACCTGTGCATGAAAATTCACTGGAATGCAGGAAATGAAACTATATATATATTTGTGGTTAAAAATTAATTGAGGAGGGACTTCCAGACCCCTGGTTAATGTGTCCACACCCCAGTGTTCAAATGAAATCCACACCCATGGTACTAAGATCTGTCTGGATCTGGAGACCAGCCTCCAGACCACTTTTTGAAGGTCTTGGTTTCATCTTGTTATCAAACGTATTTTTACTTGATCTTGTTTTGGTGTAAGACTCATTTATTCAAGAGCAGTCAAGATGCACTGCAGGGATATCACTAAATTATCTGCACATCTGATTTATTTGCTAACATCATTACTGTGATTAGGTGTAAAACTTCCTGCTTCAAATGCAACCAATAGGTAAGTTTCCAATCAAATGTGTTGTGAATTTTGACCAAATTTTCTGAAATTTAGCAAGGAAAATGCAAGTTTACATGTGCTTCCATCCACTACTGATTCATCATCATCATGGTTTAAACATTTGCCTGTAGAAAGTAGTAGCTTTTTCATACAATACCATAGCCTACCTGAGCTGTTGAGGAACTGATAGATGTAAGATCCATGTATGTTTAGACAGCTGTTGCCCACCAAACCAAACTGCTGGTCTGGATAGCATTGTTTCAAACTCTTTCACAGTTTGTCAAATCCTTTTAATATTTCCTTCTGCAGCTTTTTGTACATGGTGGCATTTCATTGCTGCTTTCCACTTTAGTAGGGTTATTTCTGTTTCTAGTTTTAATTCTGACTGTGGCAATTTCCTTATTGGTCTACACACACACACACACACACAATTATTCACTAAATCTGTTTCCATTGCAATTATTCGCACTTTCATTTTATCGATACACTCACTTTTCCACCTCTTCCAAGTATAAAACCTTTTTAGAAATATATATTAAAAAAATTTTGCCTTTCCTCTCTCTTTTTTTTTTGCAAATTAAAAATGCAAATAAAAACAGCTGGAAAGAAATGCACTCATTCTCATTTTGGTTACTTTTTGACAAAACATATAGTTAGTTCTGGCTCAGATGATTCTGATCATCCCTTATTTTTAGTTTTGCTACATAGTCCTGGGCTGCTGGGGGACAGTGATGCACAGAGCATCTATCTCTCTCACTCTCCATGTATTATATATGTCCATTGCATGTTACCAACTTTGTGTCTTCCCTTTCCTGTAGTTTTGTGTTTTTTTGTCTCTGTCTTCTCTCTTCCTGCTCCTTTCTACAGGTATCTCTGGATTTGGATCTATACGTTCCTGATGTGTGGTTCTGGACTCCAACCTGCCCATTGTTTCCTCCAGTGTCTGTGTTGTTTGTTGTTCTTTCTCTATGCTTTTCTCTCTTCTCTTTCCACTAACCCCAGCCGGTCGAAGCAGATGGCTGCTTACCTGGAGCCAGGTTCTGTCTGAGGTTTTCCTTCTATAAAGGAAGTTTTTCCTCCCCACTGTTGCCCTGGGTTTTTTTCTCTGTATAGTCTATAGGCCTTAACCTGAATTTGTGAAGTGCCTATAGATAATTATATATTATGATTGGCACTATATGAATACAATTGAACTGAAATGAATTGAATTATTTCAGTTATGGTCAAAAAACAAACTAGTGTGGTCATATGATACCATATGAAACAAATTCTTGTGTACGTATTTGAAAAAAAATGGGGTCACTGTATTTACCTTGTAGAGTCTGGTCTAGTCTTGGCCTTGACTCCTCCTGCCTATTGGTCTCGATGCACTCTAGTCTTGCTCATGGATGGGTCGATTTAAGCAGTCATGACTACAACACTAGTAATGATAACCTTCTGCATTACTTTAGAATGTACTGTAACTAAAAAGGTATGCTCACTTCAGTCACTTTTTATTTTCTATGGCACTGATGGCAAGGGATTTGCATTATTTTTTTGTTGTTGTTAACAATGTTTTTGATAAAACATCAAGGAGATGCATTTGTGATTCTACATTAAGTTTTAAGAAGTTTTAGTTTTAACAGATTCTGATATGCACCACACAGGCCCCATATGAAAAAAGCCACATCTGGGTCTGTGTCACAAAACATCTACAGAGAAACTTCTATGTGGCTGATTATTACCCCTAATGAGGAAAGAAGGACCCCTGTGCAGAGACTCAGGCCTCAGGAGGCCAGTGATGCTCATTTATTGAGCAAAGGCTGCTGGAATAAACAGAGGACTTGGCAAAACAATAAACAAGCAAAGGACAACTGAAGCAATATAAACTAACTCAGTACACCAGAGGCTACCTAAAACCTGATCCCTAAGTGTGTCTGCTATAGTAATAACAGCTGGTATTTTTTTAATGAACTGTGAGTCCCAAGATAAAGTACTTTAAAGAGCAATTATAGGGTCATGCGGTGAGACACATGCATTTGATGCATCAGTGTGGTGACTGGTTACAAAGATCTCTGGAAGTCTTGACCCAAGGCCCTTTCACACCTACCTCATTTGATCTTTTGGACTTTAATGTTTGATTTGAACCAAATTTGCAGGTTATACGAATTAGAAAAAACATCTTTTAAGGTGATGAGGTCACAGTGACGTTGACCTTTGGCCTGCAAAAAAGTGAACATTTGTGCCAAATTTTGCGACATTTTCTCAAACCGTTCCTGCTGCTACTTGCAAATCTCTGCAGCAGATGAGACGGCATATCATTTACCATAGTAACAACTCTTTGTAATGTTGTGACAGCTTGTCTTTTCATTCTTTTTTGTAGCTGGATATATTTTGTAGCATATTAAAATATGAGTGAGGACAGTGATTGTGACTTATTTACTACAGTCGCATTTCTGGTATTGATGAAATGGATGAAAACAAAAAAAACAAAACAAGAGGGTCGGTAACTTGTCCATCTATTGCCGGAGCAGTTCTGTTATTAAGAGGGGTTGGTGTCACCGATAACAGGTGAGAAAAAACAAACTATGGAGACAGGATTTTACCAGATGAACATCTGATAATGACACTGCGCTTCATGGTAAGAGGTGAGCTACAGCCCATACATACTGAGAAAAACACAAACTATATAGGACAAAGTTCTCAAACCAGTCTCTGGAATCGCAAGTGACATCATCAACCGACTCGAGCTGAGACAGATCAATTCACACTGCTGCAACCTTTTTAAAACAGTGTTGTCATGAAACTGTGGTGTGAACTGGGCTCAAGGTTTCCATGGCTTTTAAGATTACTCCACATACTAAAACAGCCATTCACAGATGAACCAGTGCCTCTGAGGTGGTAAGTGAATGTTTTTCCTCAACACAAGCTGCATGTCTGTCTGTGTTTTTAAACTGATTTTTACTCTTTTATCTAAGGACATGTGTACAGTACAAGACCTTTATGAGTCCTGGCTTGCTCCAGATTACATTGAATCTAAAAGTGATAGCCTGTCCTCTGTGTGCGTCTGTCTTTCTACCTGATGTTTCTGTGTCCATATGTTTGTGTGAAGGCCTTCAGTGTTTGCTTGCACATCTGCTCAGTAATCTTTAAATATTTTTGTCGCTGGTATTAGCGTATATGTGTTTGAGTAAATGTGTGTTTATCTTCTGCCTCTGCTGTCACTTGTCTAATCATTCTCACACACAGCTGGAGTTAAAAAACACACAACCAGCCACACACCCAGTTCACCAGACTGGTTCCTTACAAAACAGGTAATTTAAGATAATTTCGAATACTGCTGCTGAGTACCGTGACGTCACCCATTGGTTTTTTCACTGCCGTTTTGCAGCCAGTAATTTGCATTTTGGCCATCACCATGATGGCTTTTTGGAGTCAGAAGTGACAATATTTGGACAAAAGGGATGGAGCTGTGGGAACGTGAGAGGTTAGAGCCATCATCTAACCCTGACCCTACCCTACTGAAGTTCCTATAGGGATTAATAAAGTGAATCTGAATCTTCTTCTCTATTCTGAAGCCTTAGTCTAGGCATTTTGGCCGTCGACATCTTGGATTTTTGGAAATGTAAGTACCCATATTCGGACATGAGGGTGGAGCTGACTAGAGTCTGTCTGTCAGGAAACAAGAACCATTAGTTCAATCAGATGTGCCCACTATTGTTGCATCATAATCTGTCCATGCAGTTCACTTAATTACTAGCTGTTAGACCTTAGACCTTATGACCTCACAAAACATTTTTGTGAGGTCATAACAACCTTGACTTTTGGCCACCAAAACCTTTTCAGTTCCTCCAACTGAATGTTTGTGCCAAATTTTTCTATAGTCTATCAAACTGTTCTTAAGATATTGCATTTTAAATCTAATGGGGACTGAACAATGGACCTTCTTATAGAGAAAATATGTTTTATTAAATAAACAGAAGCTTGGTAGCCAAGCTAGTTGTCAATTAAAGCCCACATGACACTCATCCACCTGTCACTCGAAGTGACCACACTCTTAATTATGCCCCATCTTTAATATAAGTTAAAGAGACAAAAATAAGGTTTTGGGACTGCCATGTTGTCCTCATTTTTCAGCCCTGGAGGTTGACACTGATGGACAGAAAACTAAACACATGACATCATATGAATAGCTGTCATGAAATTCGTACTTTCTTAGCTTTTTGTCAATGCACACCCAAATTTTGTGTGCTGGGAAACAACAAATCTTTTCCAACAGTGTTTAATGCTTTTATTTGGTGTGGTTACACTGTCTTTTAGAATAGTTATATGCTTTATGTAAAGCATGCTGCAGTGTTTTTGTGTATGAAGTGTACTTCACAGATTAGAAATATGTGTGTGCATGTACAGGTGACAGAAGAGGAGGAAAAATGTCTATATCCATCCTGCCTGTGTATCTTAGCTATAAAAGTGAGTCTTTAGGATGATGCACCTCTAGACACTGAGCCTGATTTGTTCAGTGATTTCTTAGCAGACACAAATATGCAAAGATTGCGTTACTGCTATAAAAGACACAAAAATGAACACATTGGTAAACATCTGAAATCTGTTACACCAGCTGTTCAGAAAGTAAAACAAACTTATTCAAGCATAAATAGAGATGTGTGCATCACTAAATTTGATGTCACCACGCAAACTAATTTGAACATTAGAAGGGCACCTGTTAGATCCACAATGCTACATGGAAATGCTACATACTGTGTGTTTAATATGTTGATTTTTTTAGTTTGCCTAATGAACAATCTTTCCTGAGGCTTCAATCAATATACAATCAATATACTTCAAACTGCAAAACTGTCATTATGAAATTATACATCATGATAAATCAAACACAATATAAAAGACACTAGTCAACATGGAAAAACACAACATGATCATATGTTCTTGCCATATCACCCAGCCCTATGTGGGCACCCCTTCTAGATATTTATCCTATTTTCAGGAGAAGTATTTAAACAATTTGTGGTAATATCTCCCACTGGGCACAATTCACTGGAATCAGACATGTCAATATAGAGATAACTTACATTTCACCATAAAATACACAAATCTCCCACAAAGTCTTTACTATATATAGTATATGAGTCTGGACCTTAGAATGTACAGTATATAAAGATGGATGCCATGGCAACCCTGTAAAAGTGAAGTTTTGATCTCCCCCTGGTGGCTGGCTGCAGTATAGCTCATAAATCCCACTCCCTCCATGGGACTCTATGGGACTTCAGCCAAACTGAAAATTCAGAGTACACATCCAATAATGTTTTTTACATTATTTGATGATGTTTTGAAATGGATTGACAGTTGTAATGACCTATTGCAGTCCTGAATCCAGACATGTGTGCAGATGTGATGTTCCCATGCTACACAGACTCTGGCTCCAAAATGCATCACACAGGTAGAGTCCTGTAGTTTTTTTCTTTTTAATATATTGAAACAAACAACCTCAGTACAAAGCTTTAAAGTTAAACTCGCAAATACACGCCCTCCTCTACCCTGCCCATCCATGTGCAAGTTTGACCTAACCTGACTGTATAGGTGAAGGTTATAATTATAATCTATAACAGCTGTCATAAATCTTTAAACAAAATGTTATGTATTTTAAAAAAAAAAAGTTTTAACCATTAGCTTCTGGGGTCAAATCCATTTCTCTGCGGAGCATGGGTCAGACAGTGCACTGATGAAAAAGATGAAGTTATACACTGTTTTCAGCTGAAAGCAAGATGCCGTCCCCTCTGAACCTTTCTGGGTCACAGAATGTTTACCACAACACTGACCTTTGTACTTTTGAGGTGCAAACACACATTAATGCTGTCCTCACACAATGCATTGCTGCTCCATATGTCACGGCCTGGCTGCTGTTGTTCAAAATCAACTTCAGTGGAAGATAAATATCAGCATCACACATGCACAGTTTTATTATACACTCATAAGCACACATGCCTACACACACCTTTTTCGTCCCTCTCGCTGTTGCAGCAGGTCAGGGCCTGTTATGTAAGGTTAAGCAGGCATCAGTACTCTGTCTCCTCTGAAGGCCTACGGAGCAACTCATCTACATAGTATGAATACGAATGACTGGGACTGTATGCTAAGAACTATTAGACCGAGGCCTGCAATGTGTAATCAGCAGAGACAGAGTAGTGATAGGAACTGTGACCTAGGTCAGCACACAGATCAGCTGAGGGAATGGGTTTGAATCGATGCCTTATGCATACAGGTTATTATCTTACTGTTTGAACCTAATAATTTTCTAATAAGAATGTACAAAGAGTGAATCATGTCAGGCATGACTGTCCAATACATATTTCCTTCAGATGAAATTAGAGGTGGATGTAACTAAGTACAAATTTAAGTCAGGTATCTGTACGTTGCTTGAGTATTTATTGTTCTCTTTGTAACCTTTTAGTTTTACTCCCTACATTTTAACACATTTCCTCAAAAAAAATGGGAGTCAATTACGTCAATGCTGGGTCTCTAATAATAGCCGGGAGTGAGGTCAACACAAACAATAAACAAATAAAAAATATAATGGATACACTTGGATAAACTTAGGCTATTTTCAACACTTTCGTTGTTCTAGATCATCATCTGAAGTGTTGTCTGGTTTCAGTCACTGCAGGTGTGTGTCTTACTTTTTCAGCTAAACTTTCATTTACTGAAACTTACTAGCGCAACAGGAAAACGTTTACACCATAAAAGATCTGTTAAGCAATGAATAGATTCTATCCACTGAAACACTAAATGAAACACTAAATGCCTTTCTCTAATGGTAAAGGAAGGTTTGCGTTCGTAGAAAAGCACATTGCAGTACTTTTAACATCACAAACAGCAGTGGATCAAAATTAGGTTACCATTTATTTAACAGAGGAAATTATAAATAAAGACCTGAATCTAATACAAGCCTCCTTCAAATAAAGGCCTGGTTCCTCCTGCAACTGAGAGAAATATTATATACTCTATTAGAGGAAATACAGTATGTACTTTCCTCTTCAAAACAGACTTGTTACTTTAGTTTTAATGCATTGCAGCTGAATTGTTGATTATTCTTATTTTGCATCATTGGATGCCTTCACAAGAAGAAGACTGATTTCAGCCTAAATGGAGTAGTACATAGAAAAGATGATGCCTTTCAATCGATGAATATCACACATGACAGACGTAACAAGATAAAACAAAGTTTTCACAACAGAATGAAAATAAGGTAAAAGACACAGGCAAGACAAGACAGAAACAACATGACAGATGTAACAAGATGAAAATAATGGAAATGACATAAAAAAGGCACCAAGACTAAAACAATGCAAAAGATGTAACATGACATAACAGAAAAAAAACAGCATAAAAGATGAAAATGATATAACCAGATGAAACAGACAGTAAACGGAGACTGGATGGTGGAGAAAAAGGGTCAAAATGTTTCGACTTGTGTTGTTGACATTGAAAACTGATTTGCTCATTGGAGAGAAGTTAATGTTCATTATTTCTGGTCTATTTTTTTTAAAAAAAATATTTAAAGTTAGGTTCAGTTACCTTCACACACAAACAGTCCTTCAGAGGCCTACTTTTGACTTTTACAAAGCCTGTACTTTTTCACTTTTACTGCAGCAAGGAAGTTGAATCACTACTTCTTCTTTTACTCAAAAATCTGTATTTCTACTGAAGTGAAGCATTTGTGGATCTTTCCCATCTCTGGAATTAGATTCAGTGTTCTATAAGAATCTCAACAGTGGCAGGCCTAATTAATTCCATAAGATAATTTATTGTGTGTTTGTTTTCTGGAAACTGCAACGCTTGCAACACTCACCTGATTAGATGCAACATCTGTTCTTTTAATTGCATAATCTGTTCTAGTCATTCACTTATACTTAACTTTAAACAAAAAACATGAGTAGTTTATGGTCTGGTCTCGTTGCAAACCACTCACCTGAAAGGACAGACAGTCATAGGAGACAGAGGAGGTTGTGTTTTTGGAGACACCCACCCAATGCACTTACTCACTGTCTTGTCCCTCTGCTGCATAGAGCGGCTTATGTGGAGAAGTTGCTGAGATATTTTGTACAGACATTCACCTTATTATAAACAGACAGTGGTGGAATGTAACTGAGTACAATTACTAAAGTATTCTACTGGAGAACAAATTTTGCATAATTTGAAGTTGTTCGGGTTAAAGATGCTGGAGCTGAAATCAGGGGAAAAACACACACATCTTCCTTCTGCAGCTCTCTCCACTTGGTCCAAATCCAATAACTAAATACAAAAATAGATTAACCTGATACCGTTTTGTGCTGCAGTGGAAAAGAGAAGACACTTTTCCAAGCTTCTTTGTGGAGCCACAGAGTAGAGCAGTGGAGTCACGTTTGATGGAATCTGAAAAGTGATCGTAATTACAGCTGTCAATCATGTATTTAACCCCCTACCTGTCTGAAAACACCTAAACTAAAACCTAGGGGGTGGATTTTCTACAGCCTGAAAACAGAATCCAGAGAGGGAGCTAGAATTATTGTTCCTTGTCAGACCACTTTAAGTACAATTTGCTGAAAGGTAAATATGTAATTTTTGCGCATTGATGCCAAAAAAAAAAAAAAAACACTGCAGCTTTAATCCTCTACAGATACAGGTAAACTTTATTGAACCTCAGGGGAATATCATAATTCTAGGACGAGTTTAAAATATAGTCACTGAAAATGACAAAAGCAGGGCAAAAGCTGCATGTTTATGGGCCATTCTGCACTTTTATTTTGGGTTCTTTAAGTATATTTTGATGTTAATACTTTTCTACTTAAGTAAGGTTTTGTATGTAGTACTTTTTGTATTTTTCACTGTGGTATTACTATTTTTATTTGG
Organism: Coranthus polyacanthus; assembly: GCA_037367275.1. Classification (NCBI taxonomy): domain Eukaryota; kingdom Metazoa; phylum Chordata; class Actinopteri; order Kurtiformes; family Apogonidae; genus Coranthus; species Coranthus polyacanthus. The sequence goes on along the minus strand of JAPQRN010021941.1, from coordinate 1,388 downwards.
GTCTGTCTGTCATCATTTTGTTTCTGGAGCAGAATTGAAAAACCGTTCAATAATTCTTCACTAAATGTCCTACAATTTATCGTTATGTGTTGGATTGATGCCTTTTGCTATTTTGTCTGTCATCTGTCATGCTGTTTGCCATCATTTCATTGTTGGAGCAGAAGTAGAAAAGCATTTGACATTTGACACAGGATTTGTTTTCAGAGAGGCAATGGGTGACGGAGGAGGGTGGGAGAGTGGAGTTGGGTTTACTGGAAAGATAGAGCTCAGTGTCATCCGTGTAGCAGTGAAAATTAATACCATATTTACGGAAGATATTGCAGAGGGGGAGGAGGTATATAATGAATAGGAGGGGCCCCAGGACAGAGCCCTGGGGCACACCTGAAGTGACGGGGGACGGCTGTGAGGTGAAGGACTTTAGCTGGATGAAGTGCAGCCAGTGAGGTAGGAGTGAAACCAGTGAAGGGGGTGTGTGAGATGCCTATAGAGGAGAGTCTATTGAGGAGGATGGGGTGAGAAACGGTGTCGAAGGCAGCACTCAGATCGAGGAGGATGAGGATGGAGATGAAACCGGAGTCAGCTGCCATGAGGAGGTCATCTGTGATCTTAATAAGTGCTGATTCTGTGCTGTGGTGGGGACGGAAGCCAGACTGGAACTGTTCATAAAGACTGTTTTGGGTGAGATGGGAATGGAGCTGAGAAGCAACAATTTTCTCAAGGATTTTGGAGATGAAGGGAAGGTGAGAAATAGGGTGGAGGTTATTGAAGTTGTTGGGATCTGAACCAGGTTTCTTCAGGATGGGGCTGATGGCTGCAGATTTGAAGAGAGCAGGAATAATACCAGTGGACAGCGAGGAGTGAATAATGACTGAAATGATGGGGAGTAGAGAGGGGAGGCAGAATTTGACCAGGACAGTGGGGAGGGGATCCAGCTGACAACTTGAAGACTTGGACTTAGTGAAGAGATCGGAGATTTCAGAGGGAGGAGGGAGTTCAAAGGTGGAAAGGGGATGAGATGGCGGGAGAAGTTCAGAGGAGGGCAGGGGTGACGTAGTAGAGCCAAGAAGCTGGTGGATTTTCATGACCTTGTCGTTGAAGAACCGGAGGAGAGAGTTACAAGTGTCTGAGGAGCACAGGTGGGGGGGTAGGGAGTCAGGGGGTTGGATGATGCTATTGAAAAAAGTGTCTTGATGTTGCCTGCATTAGAGCAGATGAGTCCAGAGTAATATTGCGATTTAGCATGAGAGATGGAGTCCTTATAAAGAGATAAATGTGCAGTATATATGTCTTTGTGGATGGAGAGTCCAGATGTCTTGCAGAGTCTTTCAAGCTGACGATTTTTGGATTTCATGGTACGGAGATCGGGAGTGAACCAGGGAGCAGACCGA
>JAPQRN010021940.1:0-29413 GCA_037367275.1 Coranthus polyacanthus | reverse complement strand
TGTGTGTGTGTGTGTGTGTGTGTGTGTGTGTGTGTGTGTGTGTGTGTGTGTGTGTGTGTGTGTGTGTGTGTTCTATGTCTGTGGCCAGTAAGAACCTGTTTGGGTTTCTCTGACACCTGGGTTGTTTCTGGAAGACCATAATTCTATTGGTTTCCAGATTAACTGTCAGGGCCCATGTCTGAAAGATGTTTTTACAGATGATCCAGGTGGTGTTGTAATGTGTCTTTAGATGGAACGAGCAATATTAGTTCATCTGCAAATAGTATTTAATGTGTGTGCCAGAGTGGGTAAGAGCAAGGATCTCTGATTTTTCAAGGGATTTAGCTAATTCATCAAGATTCAAGATTCACTTTATTGTCCCACATAGCAAAATTTGTCACCTGTGCTGCATCCACAAAAAACCCTTAAAAGACATTAAACATACATAAACATAATAACAGAGCAAGACACTTACAGAGAACATGGAAAGATAAAAATATATTACCTAAATAAAACAGAATAAATAATAAAAACAAACAATCATCATACAGAAAATCAATATAAATGTTAAATAAGATGGGGCCCTGTTTTAACCCTCTACTTTTTCCATGCTTTGGAGAGATTTGGCACATCTGTATAAACTGAACTTTAATAAAAGCACACACTACACTGTCAATTACCTTCAAATACAGGACAACTCTTTACCATTCCAAATGTCTAGAAATGACATTAAAGATCCGGTGTGTAAGATTTAAGGAGATTTAGGAGGATCTAATTGCAGAAATGGAATATGATATTCATAATTATGTTTTCATTAGTGTATAATCATGCAGAAATAAGAGAGAGCAAGAGAGAGCAGGTCGGCTCCACCATGTTGAAAAAAGAGGAGGCCCATTTTGAGTTACTGTACAAATGTGTTGGACGTTTGTACAGTAGCTCAAAATGGGCTTCCTCTTTTTTCCTGTTTTAGGTGGGCTTGTGTTTGAGTGTGGACCAGTTATCCCCTTAACTAAAAAGCCCAGAATGGGTAAATAAACACTAACGAGGGCTTTTCCTTATTTTTTATGGCCGTCGTAGGGAAGGGAGTATTCATGTGATTGCAATCTGTGACTTCACTGGTTTGATGTTGCTAAATATTTTACCTTTAAACACCTGAAATCATGTGACAGGCAATAAAGTGAATTACTTTGAGACTTTGAGATGTTTTTTATGGAAGTCATCATTTTGTTAACCAGTTTTATGCTAAGAAAAACTGCTCCTACTTATATCCTGTAGTAAAATACAGTAACTTAACTGACCTCACAGAAACCTTTCCTTTCCAGCAAGTTCCCAGATACCAGATTAAAATTGAGTGAGAAAATACCTGTTCACACAGACAAGTAAAAATGCACGTCTGGTTCCCTGGCTACAGCATTGCACAATTTAAATTGAATAATTCCTATAAATTAAATATATTAGAATAATTATAATTTTAAATGATATTTGTCATTTTACCTTGCCTTTAGCCAGCCCTTTCTTTTGGTGATACATTTTCTCAGCCCTAAAACTTACTTGGGGTTTTCTCTACATAAGAGTATTGTGTTGCAGATCAGAGTGTCGGTCAGCGTTAGAAATGGGTGTCTGATGGCAAGTAAAGCAGTGAAAATATTCTAAACATAGCATTAGGTCTGTCATAATTATTACATAATCGGCGTATCAATTATTTAACAAAATCATTATTATTTTACATAATCATGATAATTAACCCATTCACCTGTATAAAAACAGTTGGATGAAAATCACTAGAAATAACATACACTGTCCTGCCCAAAAAAAGGTCACACATAAGTATTTCATTGGATCGCTTTAGCATTGATTACGGGGTGCATTCGCCATGGCATTGTTTATGCTACACAATGTTTAATCAATATATGTCACAACATTTATTTCCTTCCAGAGCTGCATTAGTTTTTCGGCAATATCTTGTATTGATGATGGGAGAGTGCATAAAGTCTTCTCCAGCACAATCCAAACATTCTCAATTGGGTTCAGGTCTGGACTCTGTGGTGGCCAATCCATGTGTGAAAATTATGTCTCATGCTCCCTGAACAACTCTGTCACAATTTGAACCTGATGAAACCTGGCATTGTCGTCTTGAAATATGCCCATGCCATCAAAGAACAAAATCCATGATGTAAAAACTTGGTATATTCAGGTTTTCAGCTGACCTCATTTTATGGACACATAATGTTGTTGAACATAGACCTGAGTAACTGAAAAAAAACCCAGATCATAACACTGCCCCCACAGGCTTGTATGGTAGGCACTAGACATGATGGGAGATCACTTCATCTACCTTTCTTCTCATCCTTCATCCTTCATCACTCTGGAACAGGATAAACCCTGGACTCATCAGACCACATGACCTTTTTCCATTGCTCCACAGTCTAATCTTTATGGTCTCTAGAAAACTGATGGTTGTTTAAGAAATGAGAAGCTACTTGTGCATCAGTTAGGGTTAAATAACTTGCCAATTGAAACATATTAATCACAGTATTTATGGAAGGCTCTTAGCTATTTGCTTAGTTATATCCAGGTGGTGACTTTTTCTTTTCAGCCAGGCAGTGTATTTTATCATTATTTTCAGATTGTTTTCCACCTTCTGACTGGTGCTCTTTTAATGACATGCTATTCTTCTTCTGCTATGAGCTCAATATAGAAATAGTGCCAAAACAGTTTATTTTGATTTTGTACCTTGGTCCAATATTTCAGTGATGGGCTTTGTATATTTTAGTAATGTCATATTTTTCATGTAAATTTTTTATTAACAAGAGGCAAAGAAATACAATCCATTTCATATGTTCCAAAATTCTATGCCAATAAATGGCCATTCTTTATGAGGAGTATGTGCATAACAGCATAACGGTGGCTTTAAGTTAACAGAATAGACAATAATATAATTAATCACAATTATTTGTATGGCAATTACTTGTCAACTCAAATTTCAACAGCTGTTAAATTTTAACAGCCTTGGTGTACACTTAAACTTTTAGGTGGGCCTTTTGTTTTTTTTAAAGGTCCAGTGTGTAGCTTTTAGTGGTCAGTCCTGATCACACCCTCCCCTACGGTGAAAATGCAAAAGGTCCTCATTAAAGCCCGTGTTTGTTTTATCCATTCTGGCCATTTTGGTAATGGAAACACAATTATTCTTATTTTCAGGCGATTATACACTAATGAAACAATCAAGTTAATGATGTGTTCATGTACATTGTGTGAACCATAACTACGAGTCACTGACTGAGAAAAACCTGTACCACTTCTAATTTCCAAGTTGGAGATATCAGGTATATCACTGGTCAAATTAATTAAACAATATAATCCCAGCAACAAAAAGGAGTAGGTCTTCTACTGCAAAGTGTCCCAAATGCTAGGAGACCAGCAGCTGCAAAAGTCTAGCCACCACTGTGACATTGAGGCTGTTACCAAGAACTCTGTACTGCTGTTTGATAGATGTCTGCTCTGGAATGGCTGCAAAATAAAATAAAGAAAATGTCAAAGCAGTGAAAGCTTAGTGGTACATGAGGTACAATGTTAAGACAACAGAGCCATTAAAAATTCTGTTTTTACATTGTATTGATCATATTCAAAAATAGAAGAATTAGATGTTTCTAGATTGAAACTGCATTAAACAAATCCTCAGGCTCTTAGAGGTTCACAGCTTACAACTGTAATTTATAAATTCTTTTGAAAAGATGTCATTGTCCTATAAAATAGTTTATAGAATGTCCATGCATCGTTCAAGATGGACATTCTCATTAATAAAGCCTGAATGAACAGTAAGAGAGACAATGAAGCACCATAAAAGTCATCATCAAAGACATCAAAGTCCTCTATAAGCCCCATAAAAAATACATGCAACTACAACTTCCAGTGTCTATGAACTGGCTATTGCAGTCTGTTAGATTCAGCTGCAAGCTTTTCAAAATTTATATCTATATTAAGCTTTAAGGGCAGACTTACAGAAGCTTTTAGGGAAGCCCATTAAGTTGGCAACTTCTCTGGGAGTAAAATAACGGAGCTTTAGTTTCAGTAACCGCTGGAGTTTGTCCTCATTAGAGAGTTGGTCCAGATCTTTAAATACACTCTCCACCTGTAGGGTACACAAAGCAAAGCATTCAACATACAGCACCAAAACAAAAATATATTTTTTCTAACCAAAATACAATTTGGCTGGCTGTTATTGTCAACAAGATTGTGAAGAATTCATAGTAGTGATTATTTTTGCAATAAGAAAAGTATTTAATGACCATGGCCAGGTTGAGCAGAGACTGATGGCCAGCTTCACTAGCAAAGCTTCAATAATACCCCGAACACAGAAAAAAACAAAAGGAAAATAGAAAATACAGGCTGGGAGCAGGGTCTCTGCAGGTAAATACACCACCACACACTGACAGAGGGTCAGAGGTAATGATGTAAGGATTATTACTGTATGAGTCTATGTAGCGTTTTCAGGAAAAAGTTACATACTTTGCCTTTAAGATATTAACTCACAAGGTGTGACACAAAGTGAACAGTACTGCACTTTAACGCAAGATACCACCCGCCATAAAATGGAAAGAAAAAACAGAAGAGGAACACCGCTCAAAGCTAATGTAAAAACGGCAATGCAACATGGCAGACTCCATGGAAACGATCTGCTCCCTCTATTCTATAAAATAGGTTCATTCTAAAGGAGAGAAAAAACAATGATTCTTATGAAAACATAATTACGAATATGTTCCATTTCATATGTAATTATAAGAGATTCACTTTCAGAGCACAAAATTTGGGGAGTATACAATGTAAATGAATCACGCAAAGTGATTCACTAAGGTTTGCAATAGCCAATTTACTGCTAATACTGCTCATTGTGTAATCATCTAATGCACAAAGACCTCATACTTGGTATTTAACAGGTGCCTACTGTCAGACATACTGGCAGCATGTCATGAAACAAACATCAGCTTTTTTGGATCTGATGGGCTACATTGTTATTTTGATTGACTGTCTGAGGTTTTGTTTTTAATGCCAAAACTTGATGATGCTGTAACACAGATGTACTGAAAACAATAAGCTTCACACTTTACTCTGTCTATATGGTCTATGGATAGGCATAGTATTAATTCATTGGTGGTTTTGGTAGCTGTGGGTGCTTTCTGGTATACTACTACCCTCTGCTATTGATAATTGGACTCATTTTTGAATTTCAAAACTACAATAACCCCATCAATGTCAATGTCATCATCATCAGTGTCAACATAATCTACATCAACATTATTGTAAAACGTGCTACTGGGCAGAGTAAAATAAAACATGTTTTTTTGAGTTGATAAGCCTTCTACCTTTACAGTGTGATGATGACCATCTGTGCTTGACATGTGCAACAGGTCTGGACCACTCCCCTTGTGAATATACCAGACATACCAAAATACCAGATACAAGAAAATGGATGAATGCTATAAAGCCATACCTACCTCTACTTCAGTAAAGCACTGTAGCACTGAGCCAGTTCCCTCGACATAGCGCCCGTAACTAGGGATTAAACAGGTTAACAATATTATTAAGTGAATGTCTACATAAACATACAAAACTCCGGCTTAGCTGCTTGATTTTTCTTCGCCATTCCAACACTTAAATATGATATAAAAAGGCAAGTGCAACACAAACACATCAGTGAGAGGGCAATGAACAAGGTCACTAAACTCACCCTTTGGTAAAGCAGACAGACCTCCTGCATGTGGGCTGAACAATGTCTAACAGCAGGGCATAACGCAGCAGTGTTTTAGGAGGAAGGAGATAATGCTCCATGTTTATTTCCTTTGGTGGTTCCAGAAAGTCTTGGATCTGCATGACTGACATATTGCTGTTCTGCCTCATCTTCCTCTGGGCATCCATTGTAGTTTCAAGTTTATACATGACATGACGTGCCTGCATTTCATCTTCTGGCTGGCAGGTGCCTGGATAGTGAGGACTCAAAACTGCGGGCTGCTCAGGAGATTCACTCCCTGGAACTGGAAAAGCATCTGAAATCTAAGATTACATTCTTTGTCAAAAATTGTGACTTATATCGTATGGAACTAGTTAATTATATGGCTCACAAACTGTGTTTTCTCAAGAACCAGCACCCCCAAATTAAGCTACAAATATGAATAAAACTTAGAGCAACTATATGTTTAGTCTGAAGGTGTTTCAACTAGTATTGTTTACTGATACAGATACACTTTATTAATCCCCAGTGGGAAATTTGATATCCATCCGCTCCAGAAAAGAAAAAAAAGAAAAGAAAAGAATGCAAAACTATAAATAAACAAGTAATCATCAGATTAGTCTCCAGTCTATCTTCCACTGACTACGGATTTGTACAGTCTATACAACCTATTCAGTGTGCATCTCTCCACTATAGTTTCCACAGTGAGTCCAGTTTCACAATTATGTCAAATAACAGCGATATGGAGATTATGTAATCATTTTGACAGACCAGTATGTCTTATGTCTTACAGGATGTCTTATAGTCTGATGAAATTAAAAGGGGATCAATGTGTCCTGATTGAATGACTGCCTACTCAGCTGACATTGTACTGTAACTGAAACTCAGTGTGCCAAACAAAAGCTTCATATGAAAGAATGAAGAATATGAAAATGTTATTACATTTGAAATGAAAGCTTCCACTATGTTTTAAGCTACAGATGAGCTTCTTTATTTGCACATTGAGTGGGGAAGTTAGATCTGATCGTAAGTGATCACTCCAGACACATTTGGGGACACATTTTAGTGCCAGGTGTGAACAGGCGCATTTAGAGCTGAACACCTGAGGTAGGATGTCTCAGGACTCACGTTAATGCCAGGTCTAAACCAGGCTTTTGTTTCATGACATGTTGCCAGCATGTGTTGTGGTCTGATGAAAAAACAGATCCAAAGAAGTTGATCTTGGTTTCATGGCATGCTCCCAGATATACTGGTCAGTCACTTCATGGTTCCCCGTGGCGGTGTGAATGTACAGTGAAAAAAGGAAAGTGCCTTACCTTTAAACTAATCTCAGCACTGCAACTTTCTGTTGAAATCTTAGCAATGAGGAAATAACGTAGTCTGGAATTTGGGATCCCAACCTGGATTTATAAATACAATAGTGATATTACTACTTGTCTGTATAACTTTCAGAGTGTAAATGTGTTTAACCAAATTTGTCATATAGTGTGGCTTTCTTACACTTATTGGTGAGACCATGATCTCCTGGAAACTGTATCCACATTCCATCAGTGTTTTGACCAGATGTTCCCTATTGAAAGGAAGTATGAATACATAGTAACTCCTCAATTAAATGTCTTTGGTCAAAGTAACAGTTAGTGTCCATCTTGTTTTCCCCTTGTACATTATTTGGTTTGGCCAAGCCACTATATATGTTCCCTCTTGTGTCATCATGTGAGGTCAAGTTGTTTGGTTAACATCTTGTTTTGCTGCCGTTATCTAGAGTATAGTTATATTTTGTTGACCTCTGCTGACCTCTGTTATAGGCCTAGCTATTATATTTTGGCTTTTTATTGTGTCTGCTTTCTTTGGGTAAATTAAACAAAACATGTTTTTGACCCTTTAATTCTGTCTCCTCATTGCCTTACTGCTTGGTCCCTGACACAGACCTACCTCCACACTTGGTTAGTGCTGTTCTAGTCCTGAAGATAAGTCTGGCTCTATCCTCTCAAACTCTCTGGCTTGTTTGGTTAGTTTGTATTCCTTTAAACAAATCACACTCGCAGCACAGTGCTTTTGCAAAATAGTGTCAGGGGAACACTTACAAGTGGGTAAGAGAGTCATGGTTTAAAATATTTAATAAAAATATAAAATAATAATAACTAAATCCCAGCAAAAGAAAACGCCACATAAAAAGACTTTCCTTGTCTTTGTCTGTTCTTTCACATTGCGAGGAGGACGGTATCACACATTTAGTGAATGTGTGATACAGACTACGCCATCACCAACCTGGCAACTGTAGAGAAAGGGGCAAATGAAGAGCCTGACAGCACACCAGTGCCTGTCGATTAAGTGTCTCGTACACAGGATCTTTCTACTCCTGGTGGCTGCTTAGTAACTTAAGTTTCCTATGCAGTTGATAACCAGTATTATCTCAGCTGTGATCCAAATAACCTAAACCTGATAACTTCACTAACAGACTGCCTTGAGGACATTCAGAAATTGATTGTACATAATTTCCTACAGCTTATCCATAAAAGACCAAAATAGTTTTAATTGGATCTAATTCTTCCAACACTCAAATACAAACATTCTAGGTTCATATTTCCATTCCATTACTCCACAGTGTGGAAATCTTGTTGTTTTATTTGACAGTAAACCCACTTTAAACAGTAACATCAACTCCGTGATAGTCATTCTTATTTCAACTTGCCAAAATTAAACCATTTTTAGTTTAAGTTTACGGTACTTAATTACAATAACTGGTGTAACTTTGCTGCATTAGCTGACCTGAACCATCCCTTAGTTTTAAATTCTGCTGCATAGTCTTAGTCTGCCGGGGGACAATGATGCATCGAGCATCTCTCCTCCTCTATCTCTTTCTGTCTGTTCTATCTCTCTCTCTCCATGTAGTACATATGTCTCCATTACATGTTACTAACTTTGTGTCTTCCCTTTCAAATTCCAAATAAAAACATTATCATTTTAAGTATTTATTTGCAGAAAATAACAACTGCTCAAAATAACAAAAATTAAGTGTTTCAGACCCTAAATAATTCATTTTGAAACAACACAATGATGATTTAATTTAGTGAGAGTAAGAGTTCAGAAATCAATATCTGGTCAAATAATCTCGATTTCCAATGGACACTTTCATGCTCTCTCTTTCACTTTGCTGTTTGTGTTTTATGTAGCTTAAAGCTCAGCTTCATTTCAGAGGTTTACAGTTGGTTCAGGTCTGAAATGTGGAGTGGTCTCTTATTTTTTCCACAGCTGTAGATGAAACTGTGGTTCTTTTTGAGAACAACTTCAGTCCATATTTGCGGAAAAGTAGCTCTGTTTCTGGGCAATTCTGTTGCAATGGAAGAATATATTTAATTTCAGTTCTTGGCAATTCTTTAGTAGTATGCAAAAATAAAATCCCTATTGTTGCATTGTGCTGGTCTTATGTGTCCTCATGATGTCATCAGCAACTAGTTGACTTCTTTAAGGCAACTGTTGACTCATAACAAGGAAGTCATGCAATACCTCCTGCTGACCTTGTCAATCATGAGAGAACACAGGGCAGAGTTTCCATTATAAACATTTTACAGTTGCACTTTTACCCAGCACTGCAAAATTACTGCCGTCTCTGCTTCAGAATTTTATGAAATGCCATGAAGTCACAATTACACAATTACTCTTATAGTTTGAAACGATGAGATACAAGCAGTGGAGACAAGTTGTAACATGGGCAATGGGGACAATGTATGTAATGTGTAGAATAGTGTGTGTTTGCGTGAAAGTCACATGAAAAACTCTACAGCTCACAACTACTACAATAACGCGGCGAACGCTTTGCCTTCATTCGTGCTTCCCATCTAGTATGTTGTTTGTGGTATTAACTCAGTGAACAATGCGGCCACCTTTTGGGCCACGCAAGCTGACACACACAATTATTCACTATGTCCAATGTTTCATTACACTTATTCGCATTTACCTTTTATTAACATGCCAAAACATACATCTTTACCATACATAAAAAGGTTTTTCAAATTTTCAGCATTTCCACTTTTTTAATGCGCAAATTAAAAATGCAAATAAAAACACCTGGATGGAAACGCACCTATGGTAACCTTCCAGGCGTTTGAATGTACTAATTGCCATCTTCACTGTTACCTGGCACAGGAGCTCTCAAAGCCTTTCACATTCTCCAGCAGGATGTAGCGGGGCAGTTTGCATAGCCTGGTCACACATTGTGCGTTTATGTACATATAAAGGGAAGAAAATATAAAAGGGATTATTGACGGAATACAAAACAATCTGCCCATGTCCTACAACAAAGACAACATACAACAGACACAATCTCATTTATAAAACTGTGTATACAAAAATAAAAAGGCAAGAATATTATTTTGCAACCCAGCCAAACAATGGAATCAAAGTTAATAATAATACTGCCAACAATTTCTGGCTAAAAAATGTTGTGTGTCTTATTAAACTCAACTTGGTCATATTTGACTGGAACACTAAGTAAGGATTAAATAATACTCCCAGCAATTTCTGGCTGAACCAAAAAGTAATAAAAAGCTGAATCTGAGGTTTAAAGACCTTGGCAGAAGATCGAGGATATAGAGGAAGCTCTTCGTTCTGGGGTCAACGATATCACCCTTAAGCCCAATCCTGCAAAGGAATAAAACATTTCTGAAGAAAAATAGGTAGCACTTTACATTACAGCTCGGTAATAACATGGTAATAATGTAGTAATACCATGGAATTACCAATATAATAACTATGTAATAACTCTGGTAATAATCAATGAAAACTCTTCAAAGGAAAAATGGTAATTACTATACTGTAATGCTGAAATGTACCTTCCCTGATGTTCCAAACACTCACTTCTGTTTAAAGGTAATACTGCTGAAATGATCTGTTTAATGCTGTGACTTATTATCTGGAAACACTTTTCTATGTAATAACCATAAATCATGGTTGCAAAATGCAACCTGTTTCTATTTAATTTCATGGTAATGTTAGATTAAAACAAACATTAAAAGGCACAAGAATGAGTTGCTAACAATATGGTATGGATTTTGATATAAAATATAATGCAAAGAAGAGCAATAATATGATTAGAGGTAAGGAAGACAAAATTTCCTGATTTCCTTCTGGCTGATAATACATAAGACAGTGGATCGCCAAAAAGACATGCACATCCTCATAAAAGAATCTATCTAGGTGCTGGATAATCAAAACACTAGTAAGAAATCAGAAAAATCCACACCAGGGTAGCTCCCATTAAGTGGTTCCATTTATTAAATGTGACGTTTCGAGCACACTCCCTCTTCTTCAGACTATTTAAATGTATGTACAGAGAAGTCATCTTAAAATCTTCTCAATCTATCTTTTAAGATGACTGACTGAGTGAGTGTGCTTGAAACGTCACATTTAATAAATGTAACCACTTTATGGGAGCTACCCTGGTGTGCAGATTTTTCTGATGGCTTTCTTGATAATACATACAACCCACGTAGGTGGGTAAGCAGGCCCTTTTATAAACCTGCACAAAAAAGGAAGGTTTTTGTGCCTTATGGCATACCTACCTGGTGAAAGGCTGGCATGGAGGACTCATCAAAATCATGTCAAATGACAATTTATTGAAGTCATCTAGTGGTATGCCCTAAAGGTAAACACACAAACATGATTGATATTTTAATTAATTTTAATATAATTTTAATTGTTTATGTATATATTTATGTTCTACAGCTTTGCAAGTATTTGTCATCTTCTGAACATAAAGAATAATTTTAAACTACAATTAACTGTGTGGTTCTTCAACTTTCACTCAGGGCCAAAAAACAGAATAGAAATAATGATTTTGCATTTATAGTCAGAATTATTATCAACTGAAACATGTTTCTCATTTTTGGGTGTATTATCCAACCCTAGAAGAAAATGAAGCCAAAAACATTGGTCAGCAGCCCCATGTGTATTTTAATTGTGGTGGTGGTCATCTTCAGTACACTCTAATTACTGTGAAGGGTCATGGCGAAGCTACATCCTCTGTTAGTATATAAAAAGCAGTCCCAACACACTGAAAAGCCTTTCAGTGAATCACACAACATTGTATGGATCCAGTTTCAAGTGGCCTATCTATTATCACCAACCTCAATTGTTTTGTTCCAGAGAGGCGTGTCAGGAAAATTGTGCCGGTAGATCTGATTGGCTGTGGTGTTTATGTCAATAGCAGCCACTACCTGGGCAGGTATGCCACTCTCTGTAGGAAGAAAGATCAGAATACTGGTTACAGAGTATAAGATTGTATGGAAAATAAAATACACCTATGAAGTGATTGTATCGCAAATTTACGCTGATTTGATGATTTTTTTACCACTGGCTCTTCCAGTCAGAAATGAGAGAGTCCTGTTTGTCTGCAATGTTCTCAATAATAATCAATCATTCATTCTGTAAATCCTGAAGAAGTAAGCTGTACAATACTTATATGAAAGCACAGAATGTCCTGCAGGGAAGGTACTGTCAAGGACTAATGGTAATTAAAGTGGAAAAGTGCATTCAGTTGTGTTTAATTCATGTCTCATGTGACCTTTTTATATTTATCTTTTATTGCACGGCCAACAACAGTTAAATAAGACAAATATCAAACATTGATAGTGAAAACAAATTTGTTTACTAACATGTGCTCAGTGGTTTCTTTGACCTAACAAAATGGCAAACCTGAAATGAGTTTTTGTTATGGGGAGGCCAACTGTGAATAAGGCATGTGGCTACTTCACATACAAAGAACAAGAGACTGGTCTAATGTGGTCCTGTGAAATCACCCCTGTCTCCACTTTAAAATCTGAGATTGCCTTTCTGTATAGAGTTTGCCTGTACTCCCTGTGCACTCCTTTGGGTGCTACAGGTTCCCCAAACATCGAAAACATGCATAATAATGCCTTCTCCTGACCAAGGGACACTGCTCCCAATGGGATGCCATCTAGGGCACTAGGATAGGTAAAATGCAAACAACACATTTCCCTACGGGGACTTACAGGTCAAAATGGCTCCTGTGAAAAAGGTCTATTGGGTTTGTCCCACAATTTACTTGAGCCTGCTTATTTCTGATGCCATGGTACAAGTCAACCACTGTCCAGGATTCAGAGGGCATAATAATAAGCAGACAGTCAGATTTGGATGGATGTTTATGTAGTTCAGACTTCCTGATTTTGAAAAATGAATGAATGAATGAAAATAAGTAAAGTTCACTTTTATTGTCCCCATATGGAAATTCAACCTCTCCATCCAAGTACACACACACATACACGGTCCATGTTTACATTTTTCCACCGTGTCGGGCTTTGATTGACAGGTCGGAATGACGGCTCGTTGGACCGAGTTGGACCTTCGGAGTTTCAGTTAATTTAACGTGGGGAGTACATGCAAACTCAGCCTCAGTACAGAACATTCCATTTCATTTCTTGGTGTGGTTATTTTGTTTGCAAATTTATTGTTAATATGAGTTGATTTTGCTATGTTTTAATTAGAGAACTGAAAATGACACACTTATGTCACACTTATGCAATTTTTCAGTGCTCAGTTGAACCACTTAAAGCGTGATAAACCCATCCAATATTTTGCCTCAAAGTTTAATTTACATTAGGGACAGACTGATATTTAGAAGTTTCTTAAGAGTAGTGAAATGATGCACCCTACTGAGCACGAATTAATTGTGACCGTGGAAATACTGAAAAGCCTCAGAGCTTTTCAAATTGTTCATTGCTTCACTGTCTGTAGTAAAGCAAAGTCACTAATGTAGTTAAATATGCTACTGTACGTTATCTTCTTGAGTTCATCCTCCAATCCCTCAACAGTAGATGGCAATTTCTTTTTTTTTTATATATTCCTGATTTTGCTATGAGTCTGTATGTCTGCGTTTGTTACTGTTCATAACATTGTTCAAATAAAGAAGGGGGGGGGGGAATTAAAAACAAAATGGTTGGTTTTGGTTTCCCGTTTTCCTTTACAAAACAAACACGAATAAAAGTGGGCACTTCGTTTTTTGTTGGTTTTGAAACGAAAAACCAATTTACGGTATTTTTGTTTTTTGAACTCCAAACGAATTACAGATTATACGATGACACACAGACCATCACAGCATGGCAGACCACACAGAATCTATTTCCAATAATGGTTCAGAACAATGGAATATCACGGTACGTGCAGTTCATCAACAGGTGTTACCTTGTAAAGCATAATGCATCCCTCCTATCCCACTGTAAAGCTCCAACACCCGCAGATTGTCCATAACATAACCACCGACTGAGGGTTGAAGTCAGCACGCATGAGCCCGTATTTCTTCACATTCACTAGCAGATACAAACCACTATGAAAGGAACGTGCCGCCCCCTAGTGTACCGGAGTGTGCATTAAACCTGTATAAACAAAACTTTAGACACTTAAAATTACTTAAAAGTTTAAGTGTATTATTATTATTATTATTAATACACTTACACTAAAAGATTTGTGTAAGTGTATTATGTGTAAAATGTATATATTAATAATAATAATAATAATGTTATGGTAATTATTAATTAATTGCAAACTGAGTGTAAAGCAGTGTAAAGCGTTGTTTACAGTTTTGCAAAAAGTGTCTTAAGAGAGTGTATTGCAAATGTGAATTCAGTTTGACTTTCTTGGTAAATACATTGTCTACAAGTATTAATGGTTTCAGAAAAAAATATTCAAGAATCACCGTTGGTGTTTAACATTCAGTAAAACAGTAATACGTGTCTATATGGTACCAGACCCCAGTTACATTTTAACTAAGGCCAAAGGATTGACTTCTTCCTTAAACATAACTTTCAAGCGTCTCCAACCCCAAATAAGAAATAGTTGGAACAGTATAGAAAATGCAAATTGAAAAGAATGCAGTTGCAGGTCCGAATGTGAGCAATGGATGTGTATTTACAAATGAAATAAAGTTGACCAGGCAAAATATAAAATATATTGTGTTCATCATGTCCACAATGAAATACATTTTAATATTGCTGTATTCTTTTTTTAATTTGCATTTTCCATACTGTTCTACTATGAGAATAAAGAGCTTAGTCTAGTCAAAAATGTATATATTATTATATATTAATATATTAATAACTTATTTAATGCTGATAATTCATTCATCCGTTACCACAGATTTCCTTACCTGATTATTATGTATTTTATAACCTGACACACACACAAAAAAACATAGGACGCACAAAAAGCACCAACAGGTACAGACTCATGAAACTGCATGAAGCGACATGATTTCAATAATCTGCAGTCTTATCAGTGCATCTTGTTAAAGCTGAACACACAGCATGTAGCCTTAAAGCCTTATACTTACTTAAACTGCAACACTTGCTTACTTTTAAATATTCACATCATCCTGTAGCTGAACTGAATTTTCTCTCAGAGCAAATCTGCACATGACAGATTCACTGATCATGTTTACAGTAACTATAGACATAGCGTTATTTCATTATTTCATTAAAAACAGATTCACAGTGTGTTAATTGAAAGTTTCCATTTAGGTTAACTGCCCTGACAAGCTGACAGCTGTCTGAATGTGCACGTCACATTGTGATATGTGCACATCACATTGAAAAATCCACTTGCAAAAAAGAATGAACAAATTTTATTCACTGCTGATGGTGAAACTATTAAGTGTAATGTGTGAACATAAGGGTAGAGATCGCAGTTCAAATTACTCACTGCAGAGCATAATAGGGCATAACAACAGCCAGTTTTTCTAATGAGACACTAGCAGTAATTTGGTGCTTATCCACTCTGAATGCAACAACATTTATCTTTTTCCATCAGCATCACTCTGAATCGAGAGGCAAAGTGACTGACCATTATGGTCTGGGTTTTTGAACTCCAAAAGAATTACAGATTATTATACCCAGACCCACTTGGAAATCAGCATATGGCTCAGGTTACGCTGCTGTCCAAGAGCAGAGACTGACCACTGAAGAATCGGTATCTGCCACTTGAATGACTGACCATCAGACACTTTCCAATCTCAGTACTATTGAAAAGCAAAAGTGATCTACCGCTGCTAAACTCTAATGAATGTGTGTGGATCATGGATGCATCCATGCTTTGCCTATGTGGTGTCATATTGGTGACTTTGAGAAACAATCATTGGCTGTATGAATGAGGACATCAAGTGGCCTATCAGAGAACTCCTTCTGACAGTAGTAGGAAGAGACACACACAAACTCAAGGTTTCATGAAGAAAACCTGCCAGTGAGTGAAAAGGTTCACAGAGTAAGTTGCTGAAACTGACTCAGAGTTAAACTGAACTGAGTTTTGCCCATTTCGGGATTAAAAAACTTGAAAGAACTTGCTGTCTGAAACAGGGCCATGGTCACCATCTGTTTTGAATAAGAGCTGCACTTCACATTCCACTTCTGTATACTTTGCACTGTGCTAATAAAGAAAAAAAATGTTCCGGGTTTGGACACGGAGGTGTGGCTAAATAGCCTAAATGCAAGAACAGGATGTGCCCTATTATGGAAAGGTGACTCTCATGTAAACTTCCGGTAGGGTGTGAGCTCGAAGCGAAGTCTCAGTCAGGAATTATAAAACAAATATATTTTTCGTTTTCGTTTTTCTTTACGGTAAACATCGACAGTACATTGCAGGTAACAACACGATTT
Organism: Coranthus polyacanthus; assembly: GCA_037367275.1. Lineage (NCBI taxonomy): Eukaryota > Metazoa > Chordata > Actinopteri > Kurtiformes > Apogonidae > Coranthus > Coranthus polyacanthus. Next base: position 13,048 of record JAPQRN010021940.1, on the reverse strand, counting down.
ATCAATTTTCGCGTATAGATGAACGTTTCACCTGTGGTTGCTGTAGAGATTGTAGTTCTTACGTTACGATGCACGACTTAACAATTCGCTGCTATTTTTGAGTATTATGGGTTTATTGTATGTGCTGTGTCCTCAGAAAAAAAAACAAAAACATGTCCAAGTCTTTGAAGAAGATAGTGGAAGAGAGTCGGGATAAAAATCTACCAGAGGTGGAGATGTGCGACAGGGGAATTTCCAACATGTTGGACATCCCAGGACTGTGTAAGAGAATATTTTACACCTCACCATTATTATTGTAGGCCTTTTAGTTTAAAATGAAGAAACGGTACGAATGCAAATGCGATTCAATAGTTATTTGCCTATAGACAACCCCCCCCCCCCCCAAATATTTCAACGAAACCGTTAGCCTGCTAACTTTTAGTAGCCTCATCGCAATGATGAGTTATTCATGTCCTACAGTCACTTTTCTGTCCCTGTGATTCATATTTCCTCAGTGAGCCACATATTTACAACAAATTATACGCCATATGTTAAGGCATTTGTTTTTAGGTCTTTTTATCACTTAACTAGAAATAATAGACACAAAATACTATTCTGTATTTTACAATCTTTTTATTCTTATGCATGCAATGTTATCATGTCCTCGGTGCATAGTAATCAGCTTCCACAAGATCTATAAACCAAGAGATGATAAAAATCTCGAAATATTCTTGAGTTATGTTATTGAGGCTAAACTCCCTCTAATCACACATTTAAATTACGTGAAACTAGGGCTGGGTGATAAAACTATTATCCTTATTGCAGTATAATTTTCATTATTGTGATAATGATGATAACAATAGTTATGTTGATTTGGGGGTTTATTTTGTTTACCTTCTCAGCTAAAACACTTACAGAATGCTTTGTTGTTTTACTAAATTTATATCATGTAGCCTGTATTTAGATGTGGAACGTTATAATAATTTTGAATGGTCTATGTATAGGTTTTGTGAAATGTACTGAAGTGTTTCTCATGTTCTGACCATAAAGAAGAGATTAAAACCACAACCATTTTCATGAATGAACAAGATCTCTGATTGCACTCATTTTCTCTATTTTTATTTGTTTAATATACATCAAAGTAAACAAAATATGAACTTAATCATAATATCAGAGACTACCGGTGGGTTTTTGTCTTTTTATGTCTTATGTCTTTCACTTCTTTTGCATTGTTTTCACCTCATTTTGTCTTTTATGATCAATTTAAAACCACAAATAATAATAATAGTTTATTGTGATATTATCAACATTAGCAATTCAATTCAATTCAATTTTATTTATATAGACCACTATCACAAATCAAGGATTCACCTCAAAGGGCTTTACAGGCTGTACAATATACATCACCCTCTGTCCTTACTGTAGTACAGAACAAATTCATCACTTTAACACTAGCTCTTCAGATAAATTGAAATGTTTAAAATGTGGCACCCAGAGTGACGCCCTCGTACATGCCTTTTAATCCTGTTAGTTAATGTCTTCCCCAGTCTCTAATTTCCTGTGTTTCCATAAAATGTCAAGTGAATTTGAAGAGAATCTTTGAAAAGTCACAAAAACGAAAATGCTAAATATGTTTTTTTCCAAAAACTGGTTTCGAGCTTATAAACTAGGCTGCATTATGTCATCAGCATATGGAAGTGTAGGCCATGTTACACATGGTTTTAATAAACAGAGTAGAAGAAGTAGAGCATTCTGTTGTTTTCCACCTAAATTGGCTGTAATATTTTTTTTCGTGGATGAGACAGGAATAATTTGGTCTCTTCATCAGTCCGCACTACCTGTTATGTTACCAGCCATGTTTTCACACTTTACCAGAATAACTGGGAAGACGGCACAAACAGCTGATCAGTCAGCTTATCAATCACGTGAGTTAAATGTTCACTACGTCAGAATTTATTCAAAGGCATTATGTTCCATCAGATTTTTGGTAGAGTACTAACCACTGCAGACCGGGAACACCCAACAAGACCTGTAATTTTGGAGATGCTCTGACCCAGTTTTCTAGCCATCACAATTTGGCCCATGTCAAAGTCACTCAGATCCTTACACTTTCCATTTGTTTCCTTACACTGAACTTTTTCACTGATCATCATATACTTGGAAAAAAGACAAAACAAGATGAAAACAATGTAAAAGACATACAACAAGACAAACAAGACAAAACCACACCTGTAGTCTCTGATTTTGTGATTTAGTATTTATCATACTAATTTTGCCCACAAAACAATAAAGCAAAATAAAGAAAATGAGTGCAATCTGAGTTCTTATTCAACAACATAAAAGATGGTTATTTGTGGTTTTAAACTTTTCTTTATGGTCAGAAGATGACAAACACATCAGAACATTTCACAAAAATCTTTGGGCAGAACATTCTGTTGAAACTTAAAATATTTGTTCCTCATCAAAACATACCTGATGCAAATAAAGTAAACAAACTAAGTATTGAAACATTTTAATGTGTTTTAGCTGAGAATGTAAACAACATAAACTTTATAGCCCGATAACGATCATGGTCACGATTATCATGATAAAGAAAATTATATTGTGGTAACGGTATTGCCCAGACCTAGGTCCAAATGTACAGTTTGCCTTCACTTTCTGTTTTAGATGACTTAGTTTGTTATTTTTCATTGTTTCCACTTGGATCAATAGGTAACATAAATCATACTTCAGTGCAATAAATCTCTTGCACCCACTTGTCCAGAGACCAAAATATTTAGATTTTGTCTCCCAAATGACTGGAAACATTTTTCATTAATAACATTTAATTATGAAGAAATTTTTGTTTGGGGCAAATTGGCGGTTTGCTTGCTTTGTAGTTTATCGAATAAATATGGAGTTGTTGTGACACGTGCAAAGAGAATACATGTTCCCAGTCCTGTGTTGACTTGATGTTCCATCTTGTTTCAGTCACTCTGTCCAATATCACTCAGCTGGTCTTCAGCCACAACAAGCTCACAGGTAAGTCACTCCCTGTGTCCCCTGATGCATCACAGACACCAGCTCAAGAAGTCAGCAGTGCATTGAGAATGTTAAGGCCACTAAGGTCACCTTCTGGACTGAGCCATGCTGTCAGAGAAATTGGGATATGGGTGGTTTGTAGCCAGAACTTCTATTTCACAGATGTAGAATCTGAATTTATTGATCACAGTCACAGTAATTTTTGTTTCACAAGGCACTTCGTCATATACAGTGCTTAACAAATGTATTAGACCACCACCCAATGTAAGGTTTATGCCACAGCTGCTCTAAATTAAGAGCATTGGTAATTACAAAAATATATTTGTATGTTTCTGTAATGGTTAATACATCAGTATGTAGAAGCTCTTTAAGTGGAATTATATTTTTAATGCTAAAATATAATTACTATTGTTATTCAGGATTTTTTAAATTTACTGTTTTACAAAAAACAGAAAAAATAGTAAAGCACATTTCTTGATTTAGATGTCAAATTAAAGTTATTTACTTCCATTCCTGAACAGAACAAATTGTTTTAAATGAGTTTTTCTTAATTAATTTCTGACTTCTCAGAGAAGCCCAGTGAGCTGGCTCAAATTTGGATATAAAAAGGTGAATTCAGTTTGAAATTCCTCATTCATGTTCAAAATTGTAAAATGTTGAGAGCTCACTGAAATTGAAAGAGTCTGCATTAAAGCACTAACACATAACTTGTGTATGTGTGGGAAAATACGTATAAAACAAACAATCCAACGACCTACTGAAAAACTCTATTTTTCTATTTGTCAAATTAAAGGCTGTAAAATTTAAGGACTTGGTTGATTTCAAAACAGCCCAAATTATGTAAGAAGCAAAAAAATAAAATAAAAAAAATCAGTTACCTGGAAGTACCCAAAAGTTGTTTGAAAAGAGAGACAGTATGTATGATTTGAGAGGATGTTCAAAAAGCAGTTAGTGAGGGCTAGCTTAAAAAAGCACTGTATTTCAGCTGAGGGGGTGAATTTGTGGAATAGTTGTAATGATGAACTGAAAAGCATGTACAACAAGACGTGTCTTCCACATAATAATAATGATGTGTTGATGATGATTGTTTTTATATTTGGTCTTATATTTTGTATATTATGTCGTTTGGCCAACACCAAACGATTTTTCAGGCAGACAATTTCCAGCAAAATAAGACTCAGAATCATGTTTGATGTCATAGTTGTCACAGTCACGTGAACATTGTCAACTACCAATACATGCACTGAACAGGAAGCAGCAAACTGTTCTAAATTAAATCCCTGATGGCAGATGTTTGATTGAAGCAGAAATAGAACAGAATTCAGTAAATAGTACAACAGAATTCAGTTTGGTGTGTGTTTCTCTCTCTGCATTACCTCATTACATCTCCAGTATTTCTTACTTTTAAGAGTTAAGAGCCTGTGCCTCAAATGAGGCTGTGACTAAAAGTTTTGTGACTTCTGACACCTTGTATTTAGATACGAGAGTGTGTCATATGTTAGTCTTCGCCGAGTCTTCTAGTTTTGGACAGACAGAATATTAAGTTAAAAAAGTGCCCAACTGGTGACTGGAGACATGTAATTGTAATTTTCACCAGCAGAGGCCATCAAAGACCAGTCAGTTCTTCCCAGTAACTTATATTTGAACTGAAACAGGCATTGAATACTGAATAATCAAATTAACTCGTCATTATGAAGTAAATATGATTTCTGTGACATTTTCATTTTGAAATGCAAGGCTTAATATGTATGTATATGTAAGTATATATTATCATTAAACTAAACATTATAATGCTGGTTTTAATATAATCTTTTTTTTTCTTGCCTACTTGCCATATTTTTGGGTGAAATGTAGAGCATATAGTATCATCATGGACCATGATTTAATTTTGTAAATTATTATAGGAGGTTCTCTGGTTGCTTACCTGACTTGGGGTTTGGGCTTACAAGTTTTTCATTTGTTGAAGCAACCAATAAAAATATGTTTGTTTGTTGTTTTTTTTTTAAAAAGGTTTTAACCTCATTTTTAGCTGCCAGAAAATTCTTCACAAGACAGTATAAAAGTATTGTCATTAATATAGAAATATAGAATGGTGTGATCAGTACTAAGTATTTTATATTTGACATGTCACTGCAAGTAACAAATGGCTGATGAAAGGAAATTGGTAGGGCCAATACACATTATAATGCAAAGGTGGATATTAATATTTTTCTCCTATGTTTTACTTGTATTTTATTGTTCACACCAAATCAAATGTCTTTTGCGAGTGCCCTCAAAACAGCAACATCTTAACCTTCTGGTTTGTTGTGTTTGTACGGCTGATGTTTTAATCTGCTGCTGGAGATGGAGAGATTGCACACGTTTCATCTGCAGAGTTATTTATAGCCGAGATCAAGACAGGGATAACATAATTAGCATAGTTACCCACCTGCAGGTACTTTCAAGGTATGCTCATTAACTCCAGCCTTGTAAGGTAACTCTGCTGTCCCATCATGCCAGCAACTTGTGAACAGTGAATACAGCTGTGCTTTTTAACTTTTTTGCAACCTCTTCCTTTTCTCATGTTATGTACATGGTATTTCTACAATAAGCAGCTGCATTTTGCCAGCCAACATAGAGGTAATATGAAGGTATAGTAATCCACAGGCAGTATTCAGAAAGCTTCCTAGCAAAGAGTTGCTCCTAGTTTAACATTTTAGAATTATCAGCATTGTCTAAGAATTTCACCTTAAAGTTAAGAATAGGTCCTAGTAATGATTCTATTATGATTACTAGTATGAGTACTATTGATTGTACCTAATCAATTATATTGCTGCTGCAAGAGTGGTGGGAGGATGTTGGGGTTTGTCATGAAATTGATGTCACTTGGCATTTTTGTCTACTTCTGTTTCATGAAAATACTAAAAAAAATTACAGACACACAAAAAATAAAAGTTATATTTAGGGCTGTCACAATATTGAAATTTGAGATGACGATGAATTTTTATACAAGTAATTGCAATTAACGATATTATTGTCTATTCTGTTCTCTTTATGCCACCAATGTAGTTTGAGTTTAACAAATGAATAAAGGGGAACTGAAACAGTGGACAATATTACTGTTTATTTTATTTGCACCTTAGGTAGGATTTGTCACTGCAATAAAACTTGTTATTTACTTGGATGTATCAGAAAACTATATTGCATTTCACTTTGTCACCAGCAGGGTGCAGCCATCTTGAAACAAGCTAGGTGATGGCATCACACGGTTGGTTGGTCGCTGCTGTTAACGTGTTCACTGTTATTATAGTTAGTGAAAACCAAGACTCAACCTAAATCTAGGAATACAAAAATAATTTTAACTGAAATAAGAATAAAAACAACAGTTTTCAAAAACACAAAAACTTAATAAAAATTACAATGAACAATGCAACATGAAGTACGATGAAATAAAATTGCAGGTAAAAAAAAGCTTATTTATGGTTTTCCATACAAAAGTACGCAATGGCTAACTATGCACTCATAAAGACAAACTCAAACTAAACTGATGTTAAAAAACAATCTGAAAGACTAAATAAAAAAATACTCATTTAAAAATTTCAAAACTGCACTAACTGGCAAGTAGATCTGTGTTTTCCAGCATTTTGTTGTTAAGCTAATAGCTTATAAGATTTTCAACGGAAATGTGTGTTTCACGGAATAGTCCATCATGTCTTAATAGACACTAAATTCTACCATTAGGCTTGTTGATTTCCATTCATTTATCACAGGTGCTTTTTTATTTATTCATTTTTTGTGTTGTGAAAGCTGTTAAATAGAAAATTAAAATGTTATTTTGTGATTGTTTCACAGTGATTATGCTCTAAAGCACAAATAAACACACCCATACTACATTGTATTATCTTGTTAAGGAAAGTGTTGCATATTTTGCCTTCAAGAGAGGATTCTTAGAATGCAATTAAGGTTTAGACAATTTGGATGCTTTTCGTTAGAGTGGAGAGAGGAAGAGCTTCAGCTTGTTACCCCCTAGTGTTTATAGGCATTAAATATGCTTTTTTCATCACCGTTGGCATAGGTGTCCATCACACACCATCACTAACTGTCACCTGTCATGGATGTGGATATGTTTATTCTCTTCATGTGGGACTGCAGGCATTTTGCTCCAAAACACACGAACAAACAAAGGGATAATCCCACAGCTCCTCAAACTAACACCCAGCTGGACCAAGGATCAATATCATATATTGGAGAAGCTTATAAATAGTATAGGTTGGTCCACCTGGACAGGAGGTGGTGGTGCTTTATTGATTGAGAGCTGGTCAGTGGCCCACAGAGAGAGAGCAGCTAAATGATATTGATTTCTGGAACAGCGGGACCTTTAAAAGCAGAAACTCTAGAGTGTTCACTGACTCTCACACACTGTAGACAGCTTTTGTTGACTGTTGCACTGTTAGTAGTAGCACTTTGACCCAGGCTGCAGGGCTGCAATGTCATTGTTTGACTCTATACTTTACACTGCTATATACTAACTTTAACATCAAGAGTTGTGTGAACTTAATACTCGGCCATTTTGCAATGCTGGCTTTGGGGTCAGACAATGCATTTTGAAAGATAAATTCTGCAGAACTCGGTCCATTTCATCTTTTGGTAAATCAGTTGTCACAAATGTATAACAGCAGTTTATGGAAATGCTGAAACTATTCCTACTACACTCACAAACACAAAAAGGTCCAACTGATTTAGCATGTGTAAGCCCAGATGTCACCTCTCAACCACTCATCCTCATGGTGACATTCAGGTCAGTGTCTAGTGTGCTTTCCCCATCTTCCTTATTCTTGTTCCTCCTCTCTCTTCATTGATCAGTGGGATAATCCGAGAAACCTTCTGCTCTTTGTCAGCGCATGTATCTGTGTCTGTTTGGTCATAGATGATGGGGAATAAATGGAATTGAAGTAAAGGGTGTGCTGCTCAAGTGTCAACAGACAGAGCCAAAACAGTTGCTAATTGAGCAAGTTTTTAAAAATGCCTCAATGCTGGCCACACACGCCTCAGGGGGTTGCATTGTAGGCTAAAGTGTGGGTGACAATTGTAATTATAATATTCTTTTCACAAACAAACATCTAAAAACAAACAAACATCTGAAACCCATCTGACTGCAGGCCTTCTGTCCACCATGATTGCAGATTTTTTGAATGACATAATGGAGATACAGTGACTGCAATACCTTATTATTCTATTCCGTAACAAGATATGGTGAAGTAATGTTGTGAGTTACCAGTGTAATTTGAGCTGGTGTCATTTAAAGTTTTTGACACTGGGACAATACTGGTTCCTAAGTGGTACTTTTTAGTTGTCCCATTTAAAAAAAACAAAAAAGACAGAAAATTACATCACACATTATGGTGCAAATCTATAGTTTTATTTTTCAGCTTATTTGCATTTTTATGCAATGCAAGTTAACTTAATTCAAAAATAATATGTTTTGAAACAACAAAAAATAAACACTTAACACAACTTATGTCTGTTGCCATAATATCATTAATAAAAATGTATAAAAGCTGTACTGCATGCACTGAAACTGATGAGATTTTGTATTGAAATTGAAATTTGGTATCAAATGATACCAAATACCAGGCATTTTTCCATAATCAATACTATCTATCAATCAATCTATGCAGTTTGGTTGGTATATTGAAGTTGAGTAGAAGAGACAAATAATGTGATAATTGTGATTTCTCTCTTTCCCTGTGTGATCTGCAGCGGTCCCTGCAAACATTTCTGAGCTGAAAAACCTGGAGGTTCTGAACATGTTCAATAACCAGATTGAAGAGCTTCCCACTCAGATCAGTAGTCTGCAGAAGCTCAAACACCTCAACCTTGGGTATGTCCCAGTCTTCATTTGTTATACATACATACACACAATTTTTTACAGCTCACTAGTGATACTTGCTAAAAGTCATTTTACCATGCCACATCATTTTTATTGTCCTTGTAGGGTTGTACCACAAGCATACTGAACCATAAGCAATGTTCACTCACCTGTTCACTAGAAATGCTTTGTGGTCCGTGTTTAGATGCGAGCACAGGCTCAAACAGGCGCAGTGTCAGTGACAAGAGGATTAGAAGGGGATTCTTGGTGTGTATTGATCCACAGATAAACAGCATCTGGCTAGTGTAAGCCTCATACAGCTATTCAAGAGGTACCATCACTTTTCACCGTCTGTTTATTTTTCTCTTGGTGTGTGTGATATAAACAGTTTACGCAGTCACTTCTGGGGACTCTCCTCCCTTTTGGGGACAAACTGTATGTCTCATTAATGTAATCCTTAAAATTGAGAGTTAAGTGTTGTGTTAAGGGTAGGCTGAGTTGAGGACTGCTTTTGGCTGGCCCTCACCTTCAGATTTACTTTTTTAAGGTAATGGTTTTATATTTACTGTTAGATTTGGGTTGGGTAAGTGTGCGTGTGTGCCTTTGTGGTCAGTGTCTTTTGTCTAGCACATATAACAGAATAGAAATCAAATAATTGTCCCCATAACTTGTGACTTATTAAGTCAGCTGTGTCCCTTAGATCTGTGTTTCTCACCCTGGGACCCACATTTTTTCATGGCCATTAAGTGACCCACCTTTAAAGAATTCAAACCAAGCAAATGTATATGTCATGAGCTTTTGAAAGGTGGATCATAATGCCCTCTCTGTCTGGTTAGATAGCTGCTTCTAAAGCACCGATGATTTGGTAAACATCAGTACGCATCGTTACCAGCAGTGTTTATGTTAGCTGGTATATGCCAGTATTTAACTGTAGTTTTGCCCTTCTAACGTGTCGTTTGGATAGTTACGGTGAAGATAGACAGGAAAGGCAGGAGAGGGAGAGGGTTGATATGCAACAAAGGGCCTGGATCATGATTTGAACCCAGGCTGCAGTAAGGCCTCAGCCTATGTGGTACATGCTCTCCCAGGTGAGCACCAGGGCTCCCAGCCAAAATGTCTGGTGGGAAAAATGTGTTTTTATGGGCTGCACATATGGAGTAATGTTGTGTGAATCATAGACAAACAGCAGATGGTGTGTCATCAGTTTTTGGTTACAGCACAATGCAGTGAAAGTTTTTCAGCACTGGTATAACGCAAAACGAAGTGGATAAGTTAGTATCTACAGACTAGGCATGTGAGGGCTAAAGTTACTAAGCTAACGCCAGCTGAACTGATAAAAAGTCTCTCAGAGTCACCAGGGAGTTAACTTAGGTCAGTAGGCTCTGACTGCTCATCTTTTATTTTCTTAAAAAAATAATAAATAAATAAATAAGTAAATAAAAATATGATTTGATGTTTTAATTTGTGAGTCAACTGAACACCTGGAGATAATCGCGCACTCTTTTAGGCATTCTCACGACATTGATATGTATTGTGTTTGCTTGACATTGTTCACCTGACATTTGACAGAAGAGTTTACACTGTTGAATGGTCACACAGCATTAAATTCTACTTTTAAAGTAATCCATAGTTTTAAATGAGCCGCTCCATTTAATTCACAAAAATGTCACTGTATTCTAAAATGTCACATGCATTTGAATGCAAGGCAGTAAAATCATCAAACAGTCCATCTTTGGGTTTCTTTAATGCATGTTTTGTATATTTGTGTGCTTGTGTACACAGAATGAACCGTCTGAGCACCTTGCCCAGAGGATTTGGTTCATTGCCAGCTTTGGAAGTGTTGGACCTCACCTACAACAACCTGAACCAGAACTCTCTGCCTGGTAACTTCTTCTACCTCAGTGAGTACACACACACTGCTTCCATCACTTACAGGGACATTAAACGGACTTGTACTCATTTTCTGGAGGCTTACCTTAACCTTTACCCTAAAATTTTATGATTTACATTTGTGATCATCAACTGAAGCTTTTTTTCCCCCCTTTTCGTTAAAAATATTACCAGGCAATACATTAACAACAGTTTCTTATTCACAGTGTCAGCCTGGTAAGTGCCAGAAAAAACTTGAAGAAGCTTCCCATCTGGCCTGCAGAATATTAATGCATTCATACATTCTTTCTCCATGCACATTTATTTTCTGTGTCCATCACTGGTAGCCTTGACAGTTTCTTATTGTTTTAGTAGACTACACAATGCAGCCTGTAGAACAACAAGTTTGTTTGTTTTTTTTTAATGCAAGAAAATAATTGTCTTTTCTGCCATGGTTTCAATGTGCAGCCTCAGGTGAAAAGACCCAAAATTAGCTCTAAGCAGACTTGATTATAAAGTATTATTATTTTAACAGCATTTGTATAGGAATGGTTGTGTCTCAAATGTGGCAAACATTATAGAATTAGTCAAATAGCTGAGGGAATTTGGCAATGGAGTTGTGCCTTGAGTAACAGTCGACTGCTCCTAGGGGATTGGATGGGTTAAAGGCAGAGGACATTTCTCTTGTGACCCCATGTTAAAAAGGTTGGACACTCTTGATATCAGGTCTATAATCCCTGCCATCACTACTGTGGCCAGCTTCTGGCCTCACTTTGCAGCACAAAGCAGCCATTTAACTAAAGTGCAATGGACAACATGTTGGACAACTTTATTGTGTCTCAATATATCACAGGTTATTCACTCTTGATACAAAAGTACCACTTCAAAAATAGTGCTGGGTACAATACAAATTTTAGTTGTTTAATTTTTCAGCTCTTTAGTATTTTTATACTCTCAAAGAAGTTTCATTCCATAAAAATATAATCCTACCACAACATGGTTTGAGGTAAATTGTCTATTTCAACTATTTTGTGTTTTAGCATCCTGGCATTTTTCTACTCGAAGCAATTTTACCAACATTATAAACATATTTATCACAACTTGAAGTTTTCTGTTAACATAATAAAAATGTATAAAATCCATAAAGCTGTGCATACATGCTGCATGACAGGACATTTTTTGATACTCGATAGTATCTAAGCAATTCGGTCTGTGCAGTAAAAGCGTTGAAGTTCAGTACCCTAGTCCTACTCAACAAAAAAAAACATTACTTATAGTCCATTTATCCTAAATGGATACATTTTTTTCATCATCATTTGGAGAATGTGGGCTGATGCTGGTAAATATGCAATCAACTGGTTATGATCCAACACAGTGTTTTCAGAGCAGAGGTGAAAGGGTCAGGGTGGTGGTGGCAGAAGTCCTGGCAACAGGCTACATTAGTCATGTACAGTGTAGTATAGATTTCACATTAAAAGATGAATAGGGCTCTACTGCAGAAGCAGCTTTTTGGCTCAATTTGTAACACTTAAATAAGAAAACATCTCCATTTGCTCTCTATGATGTACTGCAGGTCAGGGGTTGCCAAACTTTTTTCAGCTCAAGACCCAAAAGAGAAACTTGATGTCTCCCTGTGATCCAAACTTACAAAAACACACCATGAATTACTCTAATATGTACATTCAGAACCTACTGATTAAGAATACAACAAACCATACATTTAAAATGTATGAAATATGAACATGACAGGATATTACCACCTAAAATCAGTTTCTCTGTCACAGACATTTTTTTGACATTTTTCAGTCATAGAAACTGACACACAACTAATACAAGTATAAGACAAATATTTCTGACTCTTTCAGTGCCAAAACAACATGGAGTAAATGTCCCCTGCTGCCTAATCAACAGTAGAAATTAGCCCATGTGCAGGGGATGGATGAATGTCAATAATGGATAGCAAGATAAAGTCAGCAATTGCAGCTATATTGATATGTAATGTTAGTGTAACCCCGTTAATGCAGACTGGTGAGAGACTGCACTGCTTATCCTGGGTATGGAATCTGGGGCAGAGCATCTATCTTGATTTCCTTTATCTGAATATCTAGTACCCAAAATCATACAGTTAGGACTCCAAGGTCATAAGTTCAGTGAGGATATTGGCAGTGGTGTTTATTAAATGAAATAATCAACCTTCCAACGCACAAGGGAGACACACAAAACATTTAAAGGGAAACTTTGAACATTTATTCAACTGTCATGGCATTGATGAGCTTCCTTTCCCTTAAGATGCTCGATTGGTTGGCTTGAACCACAGAGTAACAGCAAAGA
>JAPQRN010021939.1:4919-23938 GCA_037367275.1 Coranthus polyacanthus | reverse complement strand
TTTCTTTTTTTTAACTTTAGTACTGTTTTTATTTTAACCATTATATTTTTTAGAATTATTCATGTGAGAGAATTACTGTTCTACTGTTTTTATGAGTTCTATTCATGTTGTTTTCAAAGGCTCGATTCATATATTATTGCAGTATTTATTTACAATATATAAAGTAGTGATTTATACTGTATATTCATGAAACAGCATGAAGAGGACAACATAATTGAATTTTCACCTCTTCTACCTCTTGACATTGTGGATTAGTGGCTGTAATTAATCATTATAGTATCTTCTACTGCTCCCTTTTGAGGCAGTGTTAAATTGTTAATTTGTGCATATGACAAGTAACTACATGATCTGATTATGATTCATTTAAGAGCAGTGGGCAGTAAATTTATATTTTAGGCTACTTTTCAGTCTATATGCATTTTATTGCTCTTTTATTACAGTTGCCCCTTTTTTCCTTTATTTATCTAGCTCTACTTCCTCATACTTCCATTAGGAGCTGTTGCTCAATGGGTGTAAAGAATATGACACTTCTCTTCTCCCTTTAAGCTTCAGTTAATCTGTGAGAGACCTGTGGGGTCTTTTGTAGAAAGCCTTGAATGTGCATTTATTAGAATTACTTCCACCTCCTCAGCCTGGATGAGTCTACATGAAACACATTAAATCAGGATGCACAGACCAGACGAGGTCAAGCCTCACTTTATCCAAATCCACACACTGGTGTTCGACCATATATACATCCCCAACTGCCTCCTTCAAAGGTTTTTGCCTATCGCCTGGCCTCTGTCATCGATTTCCGACATCTAAGGAGATACATGGACTTCTGTGAAAACATGGAGTACCTGGTGCTTTGAAAACTAACAAGGGGTCAGTATGTGATGACTTAGGAGTGAGAATAGGTTTGTACTGCTGTAGGGTGTTGGTCCTTTTAGTATTTAGTTAACGTTCAAAAGAAATAAAACACATATTTCATTTGTATGGAAAAAAAACATACAATAAACGAATGCCAAAAGTGAAAAGTAGCATCTATCAACAGTACACTCAAAGCAGCACAAAGGCAGGATTCTTTGTGTACATTCTGAATTAGTACACATTTCTTGTATACTACTTGTGTTCACTACTGGTGTGTAGTACGGGTTTGGCACCTGCTCCAAATAACTACTTAACTGTAGACTTACAAATGGCAGCCCTGGCAAAGTCTGGCTGACAGACACAGAACTGGGAAGACGGTACATCATCAACAGCTCACAAAACACATTTCAGGCAGAACGTCTGCACCATAAGCAAAAAGCAAGCATGAAAACTCTAATAAGTCTGGCAAACTGGACCCTGTCAGCCCTTGTAGCTGCTACAATTAGTGTGTCTGGCAGCACACTGATGGGCTACAGGTGTGAGGACCCACAGAGAACACAGAGGACACCTGGTGGACAGGTGAGGAATGGGCAGATCGGAAAAACACATAAAACAACATCATAGGAAAGCTTTAAGTGGCATTTTGCATTCACTCCCAAGGCAAAAATGCAAACCGTATGTGGTCACATTCTGCCGCTTGGTCATATGCCCTTCCCATCCGTTGTCAACACCCGGGGTACCCATGTAGTGTCAAGGGTACCCAATAAAAGTTACTAGGCGGGTTTCAATCGAAATGTATCACAAATTTGAATCAGAATTTTCAGAAATTCTGCAAAAGAAAATGTGAATTTATATGCTATGTTTCCAAACAGTATGTGAATATGAAGAGCTGGTTCTTCATTATCATCCTCTCCTGTGGACCCAGCTCCCAGATTGGGTCCAGGAGGCAGACACACTCTCCACTTTTATGAATAGTTTAAGACTTTCCTTTTTGACAAAATGTGTAATTAGTTCTGGCTCAGGTGTCCCTGAACCATGCTTTAGTTGTAGTTCTGCTGCATAGTCTTAGTCTGCTGGAGGATGGTGATGCACCGACCACCTCTCTCTCTCTCTCTCACTTCATGTATTTATGTATGTTACCACTATATTTGTCTTCCCTTTGCTGTAGTTTTGTGTTTTTTTCCTCTCTGTCCCCTCACTTCCTGATCCTTTCTACAGGTTTCTTTGGATGTGGATCTGTACATTCCTGATGTGTGGTTCTGGACTCTAACCTCCAGTGTTTCCTCCAGTGTCTGTGTTCTTTGTTGTTCTTTCTCTATGCTTTTCTGTTCTTTCTGGTTCTGTCAGAGGCTTTTCCTTCTGTAAAGGAAGTTTTTCCTCCCCGCTGTAGACTTTGTCAAAGCCTTTGTCTAACCTTTGTTTCTGCAGCTCTTCAAATGTGGTGTTTCATTGCAGTTTTCCATCTAATATGGTATTTCTGTCAGTGATATTCACTGTCTATTTCAGTTTCCTTATTACTCCATACATACACACGTATATTAAATATTCTCTAAATCTGTTTCCATTGCACTTATTCACATTTACCTTTAATTGATAAGCTGACTTTTCCGCCTCTCCGAAGCATAAAAACACTTTTGCGATATTTCAAGGTTTCTTTGTATTTTCCACATTTCCACTCCTGTTTTTTTGTGTACAAGTTGAAAATGTGAATAAAAACAGCTGTATGGAAATACACCTGCTGTAAGTCCATAAACTTTGGAAAGTGATGACATGGGCCAGGTGATGTAAGGGTTCAAGAGACAAGGGTTCATGTTACATTTGATGTCGTTTATTTTTGTGTTTTCTCTCTTTGTCTTTCTTATTTTAGCCCTCCCCCAGACCCTTTTTCCCGAACCAAGTAGTTTTTATGCCTAAACCAAACCGTAACTATGGCATGTAACTATGTTTAGATGTTTTTCGGACTAGCCTGTGCATTGAAAAATTACCATATGGATCCTGTTCATTACAGTTCAGGTGGGCATATATTGTCGTACACATGTCACCACATACTGTATTGTTTTTATTGTTTTGTACTGATAGGGACCTATATACTAAATTTTAGAAAAGAAAATACCATGATTATATTGTTCATTGTATTAGAAGTGCATATTATGCTTAACTGGAGCATATATATATTATTATTATTATAATAGCTAATCTAATCTACTCAGCAGTTCAGCAGCTTTGTCAGAACAAAAACAGGGATTTATATTTTTGCTGCTAAACTGCCATACTGGCTCCCTCTTGTCAACATAATAGACTAATCAGACTCAACCCCAGGAGGAGGAGGAGGTTCCATAATTGGCTCAGGATACTTCGTACCTGAGATGGAACCCCCACAATGACTCTCCTTCTCCAGAAGTCTAAGATGTCACAGACGACCTAATCATCCCCAAATCCATTACTCACCCCTATCATAAAATATCCACCTTCATTAAATCTTGCAAACTGACATGTCATGTTGTGGTCCTAGCTAGTGGATTGACATTTTGTGTAATGTGCTTTCTTGCCAAGACCTGAATGAGAAGACGTATAACATATTTCACACTATTCTGAATATGAAGCCAATAGAAGGTTAACTTGTCTTTGTATGAAGATTAAACTCTTGAAGCAGAAAGGAACAGCAAGTCTGGCTCTGACACAGTATCACTGTTTGAGGTAGTCTTTTAACAAGAAAACATGGAGGCTTAGGATGCTTTCATGCCTAACTCTTTTGGTCTGAACTTTGAGACGTTTCAGTGAGAAAGTGTTAAATGGCAAACATCCTACCATCTATCACCTCTTTATTAAACTGGTCAAATAGCCCATAATAATTCATTAATAATAATGACTAATTCTCAAAGTTCCGAATTTGGAAAAACTGCCATTGGTTTTTCTGCTGCATTTTCCTGGAACACTATGATGATACACTACTCTGCTTGTGAATGGAAGTGCTAATCATATTTGGTTATGTTGCTATCACTTTTATGTACTTCTATCTGCACTCTCGTGATCATTGAAAAAGAAGGCTTGTCCTCAATGATTCCTCAACATTTAAATTTAGGTTGAAGGAACGAACGAATGAATAAATGATCCAAACAAAAATTGCAGATATGAAACCTCCCCTGGTCCGATGAAAAGAGGTGATCTCAGTCTGTTTACGTCAGCCTGTCAGCCATTGAAGAAACAAAATGGAATAAGGAAAAATGAGCCATGATAGTAAATGGGGAGAGGATGAGACAAAGCTTTTAATAGAAAAATGTTCACTTAAAGTAATAAAAAGCCAACTTGAAAAGGACATAAAAGTGTTGAAACTTTCTGAAAGAATGAGAGAGAGCGAGAGAGAGAGTGAGTGAGTGATGCCAAGCTGCATTGACAAATGAAAAGAACAAATTTCTTTATTTATGAGAGACTGGGTAGCATTCACTTGTCAAATTCAAACTATTCTTGAGTATTGTGCTCAAAGTTGGCAATAGTATACTGATGATGTACCGACTCATTCATTCATTTTTCTCCATTTTGAACAGAAAAGGTTACACACCAATGTCAGATGAACCCCCATCTACAAACTACTCTATGTCCAGTATAGGGAGTGGTAGCCCACGTAGGTGATGATGACAGGACATAAGCAGGTCATGCAAAGTTCTTTAGTGCAATGTGAGACCAAAGCTAACTGGAACAAATGTGTATAACGGAACAAAAACCTGAACCTTGGCTAAGATTTTCAGCTCTGAAAAGGTCCTTAATGTGTAAAGTCTCCATGACATCCAAAAACTAAAGGTCAAAGCTTAAATACTTCAACACGTGTTAATCTACAATACATGGCTTTGTTTACCATGTGTAAGAGCTGTGGAGGGGACGAGTGTTGAGGTCAGATATGAGGTGGGGGTCCAGGCGTAGGGTAATGGAGTATATAATAGGGAAGGGACAAGGTGACAGAGAGGGGCAGAGGTAGCGTGTAACAGTGTCTATCTGAACACAAGCCATTAGAAGAGGACAAATTGAAGAAGAGGTCTGAGGGATTAGGTGCCAATGTGAGCCACAGGAAGAGATACAGAAAGGAGACCTGAAGACAGACACAGCTGAAAGGTGCTATTAACGTCATTTTAAAGAAGTCCTAAATCTGTATATTAGTTAATGTCCCACGAGGGGAAATCTGTTGTGCAGGTTCATATAAAAACAAGTTACAAAAGACAACATCAACAATAAAAACAAAGAGAGTGCAAACCGTCACACCTCACATCCACCACGCTGAATAATTCCACTACTCTGTGAATGCATTCAGAGAAACACACATATGTTATAACTCAACTCCTTGACCCTTAAAACCTATTTCCAGGATTGGATTTGTGTTTCTTTCATCAATTATTGTATTCTATTGTCCTACACTCTCAACTTGTTCCATCCTGACCCTTGTCAGGGCGTCACATTTCGATACTTTTGAGGAGGCATGTTGGTGTCCAAAATATTTCTTGATCATGCCGTGATTATGGTTTTGTTAGGTTTAGGCATAAAAACAACTTGGTTACGGTTAGGAATGGGTTGGGGTTTGTAAAAACAGGGTCAGAGGAAGGGTTCAAATATGCAAGAAAATGAGAGAAAATGCAAAGCTAAACAGCATGAAACATGCCATCAATTATATTCTATATAGTTACAAAATATAGTTGACAGGAAATCTGTTGACATCTTTTGTAAGGGATGTCAATGTGCAGCTTTAATCTATTCCACTCTCTCAACACAAGCAAGAATACAGGGTGCTCTTTCCTTGCAGTTGGGGGAACCTTCTCCCCAAATTCCACCTGGAGATGACCTCATGGATACTTGATGAGCTCTCTGTTTTTCTTTTAAGTCAAGGTGGGACAGCAAAGCAATGAAAAGTTGATCCTCCATGACATAGCTGTCAGGAATTGCGTCTGCAGAGATGGAAAGAGACTCCACCAGCGTGATGTTGCATGTGTAGCACACTTATGGGTGGATTAATTAGACATTCAGGGTGCAGTAACTGGAAAATAAAATACATTTTGCAAATTAACAAAATTAAAAATAAATTAAAAATAAATAGGGGGGTGGATGCTTATTGGCATAGCAGAGTGTACTCTGTCCATCACGTCCAACACAACACAAACAAGAAAGAGTCCTACACATGGACTAGGACCAGAATCCTTGCATGCTCTGACCAAGCCACCTTGACGAACTGCATGAACGACCTCTGGGGAAATCACCTCTGTAAAGCTAGCATCGGTCAGATGCTGCTGGGTGAAGATATGAGATCACTGCACTTTCTGGGACTGACCATCATCAAGATAGTTTCCGTGTGGTCATCTGGAGAGAGCATCTGCATCAAGATTTTGTTAACCAGTAAAACTGAAGTTTGAAGGAGTAAATAGACAGCACAGCTAACCACCTTACCTGAAAATTCTCTGAGATCGTCCTCACTCTTTACTATGTGCGCCACAACATACTTCTGAACTTCAGGAGGGTTGATGTCACAAGCAGCCATGAAGAGAATTGTTTTCCTTCCAGTGCTTTGGGCCATAGGAAATGAGTGGGTGGCAGTACTGGCTGGTTGAGCTCTGGAGAGACTTTAAGAGGCAATTTAGAGGACTGTGGCAGCACACCTATTCCTGGTGTTTCCTCAGGTGACTCTTTAACCTTAGGGATGTCAGGTTCAAGCTCAGCAATAGATTTGTCGATTTGTGACCTCGTCATAGTCTTTACCAGTCACTTTAACAGTCTTAAGTCAGCGAGGTAGGATCAAGTTTTTTATGTCCTGCATTTTCAGTGTAGACACTAGAGAGACATCTAACATAACTGGCATTCTCTTCGTCCTCAGCAATCTGTGTATGGTAGAAGTGGGCAACTCAAGCAGAACTGGATCTGTATTCTACAACCAAGTTGTGATTAAGGAAGTCTATAACCTCTTCCATATTTCTCAGTTTGTGTTTCAGTTTGTGTCATTCTAAGTTACAGATTTTCCTACGTTTTTCGAAATCAACGATTTAACTCTTTTTCTAAGATTAAATTCAAAACCCTCATAAATCAAGAATACAGAATGTACAAAAACACCACTCGTTTTATAGTGCGAGACATGAAGCTCAACAGCTTTTTCTAAGCTGTTTCGCCCTGTATGATACGAGATACTCCATCGTTGTCATCTACAAAGTGTTGAGGATTACTTCATCAGCAGAAAGATTTCAATTGGACTGAACACAGCGACTGATCTTTGTTTAGCACGGACCTGCAGCAGCTCCCCTCTCTCTGTTCCCCATGCACCTCATTACCTGTTACTGAAATCATGCACACATTCATTTATGTGGAGTTAGTGTTATCGAATGGTTTTCCATTAATGTTTAAACTTTTTACACTCTTTAACATTTATCAGCATAATAACTGTATAATATTACCACAACCACATTTCATGATGCTTTCATATGCGTTGAATATACAGAGTGCTTTTGTTTCAGATAAGTCTGCCTTTTATGATACAGCCTCTTTTTACTATAGTCCCTGCAGCTAGAAAAAAAAAAGAAAAAGAAAAGAGAAACACCTTTAATTAAAGATTTTGCTATCTTGGCTCCACAGACACACTGCTGCAGATTATTGAACCAGTCACTACCAATGAAAGATGTCCGCCAGGCAATTTCGCCCCAACATTTTGCTTAACCGTTCTACTCTAAAATAAATTACGTGCCGACTTCAATTACCGAAACCACCCCTTTTGAGAAACATTGATTGGGTCACGAGACGCAGCTAATGCCTGCGACACCAAGTAGTATGCTAGTGTTTTCACCGCATGACAATAAAAAAAATGAAACTATTTCAGAAACTGTAGGAGAGGATCCATGGAGAAAACATTTAGAGTAAGTTATCTTCTAATCATGCAATGCATTCAAACTCAACAACAAATGCAAACGAAATCCAACTTTTGAGAGTATTCAGGAGGGGTTGTGTTTTTTTGTGCTTTTATGTGCCACATTCATTTTGAAAGTAAAACCATGTCTTTGCTTCACCAGACTGAAACGTTAATAAATTCAAAACTTGTGCAGCGTAGGGATTTATTTGTTTAAAGTCAATCTTTTCATCACAAATCTAATTTTAAAAGGATATTGGATGATTCATAGTGCGACTGTATAATTTATGTGATGTGTTTTATATGTGTACTGTCAGAATCCCTTGTGTCTCTACTTTCTTTTTAACACCCTCCCACCTTCATTTTTTTTCCATATATAGAATGCACAGGTGTGAGAGCAGAGCTATAATTACCGAGGGGCTCAAATGCTTTGAAAGCTGCCCCATGTCCTCTACACACATCTCAGCATCATCCACTGCTTTGGGCACATGGATGAATCAACTCTGTGATGTATTACTTCACTTGTTTTTTTTGTTTTTTTTTTTTTAATTGGCAAAGACACCCCTGCCGTTTAACGTGCTGCTTTTTTTATTTCCAGTTATCTTTTTTCTTTTTTTTTCTTTTTCAGTGACCATGAATAATTCTCAAAGGAGAAAAGATGCATTACACCAGTTTTAACTACTACATTTCCAGCTGCAGCCTGAGCAAGAAGGCACAACTGTTAATGTAAAGTGTAATACGTAAGTATTGAACATACCAGATACAAATAAGACTTTAAGACATAAGACATACCTGACAAATCCCATTGCCACCACAGACAAACACATACACAATCCCCGCACTATCCTATCAGTATAAACAAATATATATGTCATATATGATAAAAGAGAATGTGGCCTTAAAAAGGAGATTGTGCAAAGGCAGAGCTTATAAGTTCCAGTGTGTAAGATTTAGGAGGATCTAATTGCAAAAATGGAATATAATATTCCAGAGTCCACCATGTTGTGCCACCACGTTTCTACAGCAGAAACAGAACAGACTTCCTCTTCTCCTTTCATCAGTTTTATAGCAGGTGTCATCCAGTGTTAAGGTGCATTACCATAACCTACTATGTTTGAGTGTGGACCAAACGTAATATCCCTTTACAGTCACTACAAAGTCCAGACAGGACAAACCAAACACTGGCTCTAACCATGGTCTTTTGCCTTTTGTGTGGCCACTGTAGGTGAGTGTGGGAAGGTACTCAGTTGGTATGTCACTAAATATTACAGACTGAATATTTATTTTGAATATTGTCAGCTCTGCTCTGCCTTTGAGGTTTTGGTGAATACACAACATGTCTAATTTTTGGTAAAAGTAAAAAAAAAAAAAAAAATTGAAAACTTGGAGAAAAAAATGCTGCCAATTCTGAACTTCTCAGTATTTTAGGTGGAAAACTAACAATATAAAAATAAAAATAAACCTATTATATGATGTATATGAGTCTTTATTGTCTGTGAGTCTATTCTTTTTTTTCCTTTTTCCCTGCTGTCCTGGAAAACCCTACATTTGCATTCCCTCATCAGAATCAATAGATGGAGACCCACTGTACTGAATATAGCAGTTTGTATTAATTATGGCTAAATTATGGCCCTTATTATATAAGCAATCTTTTCGCCCCGGTGAGAAAACATGCCCACTTGATCAGTGGGTTATAATGTATTCACTCTTGCATGCACGCTAATTGGAAAGACATTTGAATTTTCACACCGACACTTTAATGCTAGAGGAAAAAAATACTGTTCCCTAAATTTTTGAATTAATTTCCTGTTCATTTTGTGTGTTTTTTTTTGTTTTTTTTTTAAACCTATGTGGTTTATTTTTGCACTGTTTCCAGTTGCACAGTATCAATCTGAGACCAGGTCAAACCTACAAGCAGAGCTAAAGGGTATCCCTTTTCCACAGAGGCGGTTCCAGGGCTGCTTTTTGGCCAGATTGTGTAGTTTACAAGTGCTTCATGTGGTGTGCAGTGCTGCCTGAGTGAACATTTTTCCAGGAAATAGTTTGTGAAATCCGGTAGAAATGAAACTGACTAGAAATGTACTGATTGAAAACACTCCACCTTAAAAGGTGCTGGTAGCCTTTGAGTCGCACAGTGAATTCAATTTTGAAAAAAAAATTATCATCAATCCAGCCTGTTCAACTTGAAATGAAAGTGTGCAGTACATTTTAGGCTACAGATGTGTTTGTTTATTTGCATATTGATCGAGAAGTGAGATCCGATCAGAGGTTAAGCATTCTAATGCCAGGTGTGACTCGCATAGAGCTGATCCCACAAGGTGATCACTCAGGACGCATGTTAACGCCAGGTCTGATCAGGATCATAGTTGCATACAGGAACTACTCCGTACACAACCACAAATCAATACAAAGAGAGATGGAGACAGCACAGCACATCACTGGCAATAGAGTACCAGTTATTCAGGATATCTTCTGTCTGCAGAGGTGGACCCTTTTAGATGTACAAGGTCAAACAGTCTGCATGATCTGATCCTGAACCCATACCTACTTTCTGCTTTTATCAGGTACTTCAACCATTTAACATTCACTCTTTTCATGGAACAGAAGAAGTGTAAGGCTGAAATGCATGTATTAGACTTAATTTGAAAGGAAACATCTTCTAGTTTGTGCTTATATGTGGCTGAAACACAAACTAAACTACATCAGTTTAAAAATGGCTCAAATGTAACCCTAACCCCAAAATGATCCCAGTGACCTAGTGGATGTTGAGGTTTAAACAGGAATGCTGTAGATACAGAAATTATACATCTTAATTCATCTTATTTTTATCTTATTTAATCTAACATCCACCAGTTCACTGGTGACCCATTTTAGGGTTAGGGTTACATTAGTGTGATGTTTAATTTATTTTACCTATTGTTTTAATTTAGTTTATACTTCTGTTGTATTATCTGGGTTTGAAAAATGCTTTATAAATGAAGTTTGATTGATTTGTAAATTGCACAAGCTAATTGTGCAGCAGTTGCTGCTCATCATTCCTGTAAAAATAATGTACATGTATATATACTAAGGTTACTCTTCCTTCTGCCTGCAAAAGATGACGTGAGTGGCATAAATAAAAAGAGATTTTAATATCTTTGATATAACAATTCCCATGTTTGTTTTTTGATCCTGAACAAAAACCTATTATCTTTTTATCTGTTTTTATTAAATTCAGATGCATCCAAACGCATGGCAGCACAGTTCTTCTTTTCATCTCTCGTGTAAACATCGTTGATGAAATGATCTGTTACATTCATGGCCACTACTGTATTTCCGTTACATACACTTTGTTCCCTAAGGAACAGCATTTCGCACTTGAACATTCTTTTTAATTTGCAGCTACATGAGACACGCTTGCCCTGGGCAGGGAATAAAGTGTTTCCAGGAGTGATTCAGGAAGACATTGAGGCCTTGAGTAAACATGTGAAATGACTGACAGTGTTCCATCTGCCTGCCTCCAGTCAAACACGTGCACATGCTTGCAGTGTGCGACAATGAGCGTCTGGCAGGTGCAGGTCAGAGCTGTGCTCATTCACAGCCTCATTTGTGAAGCTATTTAAATGTCCAGGAGGATTCAATCCATCACTGCAGGAGAGCTTGGCCTCCACTGAGCTCTGAAAGGATGCTCTGTGTGTCATCATGAATGATTGGATCCATCAAATGATGGAACTTTTGAATTGTTTGAGGTGACCCAAACACCTGAAATCATAAAGATATACTCAGCCTATAGTGGGCTTTACAGTGAAGATTTTTAACATCCATTCCATTATTTTTTCATGCTGTGGAATTTAGGATTCAACCTATAGTAACTGCTGAATAAAAACTGACAGATCCTTAGTGTTATTTGTAGTGTTTTCGCCCTGCTCGGTACACACTAATTAAGTTGCATCCTGATTCTTTGAGATCTTTATAATAATAACAATATCATCAACAGATTTATCCTTACAGGATAAAGAGAGGGGGTTGATTATGAGCATTTCGCACCTCAAAGTCATGGAGAAACAATATCCGAAGCAAGGTTCTCGTTTTATAGACAGCGGTGCATTTGACATCGGCATGTCGTAAAAAAAAAGAGATAAGAAATATATTCTGGCAAGATGTTACCATAACGCTGCCATCTTACTATGAGCCAGTCACAGTGGTCTCTCAGTGTGCATCAGCTATAAAATAAACCACAAATTCAAATTAGCCAGTTTTAAGTTTTGTAAATTAAGTTCTTTAAATTATTTTTTGTAAATTAATCATCAAATTCAAAATTATGACAACTCACGCTATCCTTCTTTCATATTTATAGTTGTTCATTTGCGTTATTTTTAACTTCTTCCATCCTCATTTTGGATTCTTTCCATTGTTTTTGGTGATGATAGCCTTTTGTAATTTCCTGGAATTGCTCCAAACCATCCAAAAAGTGTTTTCACACAGTAAATGAACCAAACCATGTTTCAGTTTGATCAGGACCAAGACCACCTCTATTTGAAAGCTGCAGGAGCTGAAATCTGGGTGAAAAAAAAACAACCCAGAATGTGAAAATACGTCTACAACTCTCTCCTCTCAGTCCAAACTAAAAACTAAATACAAACAAAGATGGACCTGACACCGTTTCACGTCGCTGTGGAAAAGTGAATCCACTTTTGAATACACAACATGTCTCATTTTTGGTAAAAGTAAAAAAAAAAAAAAAAAATTGCAAACTTGGAGAAAAAAATGCTGCCAATTCTGAACTTCTCAGTATTTTAGGTGGAAAACTAACAATATAAAAATAAAAATAAACCTATTATATGATGTATATGAGTCTTTATTGTCTGTGAGTCTATTCTTTTTTTTCCTTTTTCCCTGCTGTCCTGGAAAACCCTACATTTGCATTTCCCTCATCAGAATCAATAGATGGAGACCCAAGGAAAAAGGGACTAACAGAAGAATAGTGTGCTATGAGTGTAGCTCTGTACAACACATTCTTACAAAATCCCAGACACAGACAGTTGAGGGGGTCAACTTGGTCTCCAGGGTGGAAAGGGAACCCAGGAAAGTACAGACACAAGCTTCATTGAACTCCTTAAAGCATCTTGCTTTTTTAACCTATTGTCTGCAGACTGTAGATCCTGAGAAATGAAATCCATTAGTCCAGCTCACAGGGTATGTGCCACACAACAACTTATGTAGCCTGAGGTCATGAAAAAAAGTTTCTAGAGCAAAACTGCCAGCAAACACCCATACAATCCACCCAGACCCACAGAATGCAAGAACCAAAGACACTATCAACATCAACCACTGTCAGCCAGAGACGTAGGCAGATGTGTTACAGCCACAGTCTGGTCTAGCCAGATCTATCTCCACACTTTGTTACTGCTGTACCAGTGCTGTGGCACCCTCCACAATCATTCTGGAACTCTCTGTCTAGTGTAAAGAACTAGACAGTCCTTTAAGTGAATCACACTTGTCTTGGGCGGCACTGAGTGCAGGACGCAGCAACTGTCTATGCAAAATACTCAGGAACATGTACACTTGAGGAACTGCGTCTTGGTGTTAAAGTGACTACATCCC
Source organism: Coranthus polyacanthus (assembly GCA_037367275.1). Taxonomy (NCBI): domain Eukaryota; kingdom Metazoa; phylum Chordata; class Actinopteri; order Kurtiformes; family Apogonidae; genus Coranthus; species Coranthus polyacanthus. Next base: position 10,638 of record JAPQRN010021939.1, on the reverse strand, counting down.
TGTAAAAGATCTATGTCTTTGCCATTTTCAGGGTGTAGTTGCAGCTCTGAGGTTGTTCATTTCACACAGCAAGGATGACTTTCAAAATGGTAACACACAGAAAGCAGAAGGAGGGAGAATGACAATCCCTCTCCCTCTGTTGTCTGTTTTGCCTTTTTCATTTTTTACATCTATACATATGTACATTTTCTATGCGTTATTATCCAATATGTGCAGGTTGAAAATGGGCTTGATGGTGGGAAACTGTGCTATGAAGCATTCTGATACACCCCCTCAAATGTGTTTTTATTTTTATTTTTTTTAAAAAGGCCTGTTTTAAAACTTTAACTTGTAGGAAGTATAGATATTAGATAAGTAAAAAGTTGACCAAAAAATGCAAAAAAAAGTACAGATACCTGAAAAATCAACACAGTAACAAATTATTTGTACATGGATACTTCCCACCTTGGTTTACCATCAGCAGTTCATCATCTATTGAAGTTATTCACACATGTTCAATGTGCACTCTAGGTATGTCAGCTGTAAAGAGAGCAGCAGGGGTGCACAATCTCTTGCTCGGCTTATTGATCCCAGTTAAGAAATGATTGGCTTCCAGTCCTAATTGGCTCATCATTACCACATCATGGCCATACATATACACACACACACACCCTTCAATCACTGTTATATGGACAGACACCAACGCTCTACCTACTGGTGCTGAAATGATCAATCAGGCAGAAGGAATACTGTAGTTATTTTGATAAAACTCAACATGTAGAGGCTTGAGATGTCCTCCTTCTGTCCGTCTGGGCTTGATCCTTTATTCCCACTTCCCCACTGGACCACTGAAATGTCAGGTCCGTGATTCCAATATTGTATGTGGCAACTCTCTAACTTACTAACAAGGATGACATTATAAATATGGACATTTTAATTGCTGTCTTGGTGAAGACCACTCTCATGAAGACGCAACAAGTGTCTGTTGAGACTGTGCAACTTCTTGAACGACTCACTCTTCACATGTAAATGTCAGTGGCAATCAGCGGTCCTTGTGTCTTGGGCTGTGTGGATCGCCATATAGATTTTCTGCTGGTTTATTTACCCTTACTTTTCACCATTTGTGCTTCATAATTTTTCCTCCATCACTTACCATTTCTCATTCTTTATCTCTATAGATATATTCTTTATCTGTTCTATTTCTTACCTCTACGTTCTTCTCTATGACAGGGATGCTGAACGTTCATATGGTAGCAGGTGGTTTTATCCTCATTAGGTTTGGACTCTTTAGCTGACACGGTGCAGAATTGAAGGGAAGCCACTGTGCATTGTTCCCTTCAGGGTGACATGTTCCAGTCCAATAAGATGGTGAAGGTAGCTTATAAAATATAGTGATTTTAATGTACCTTGGAGGTAATACCTTATTTCTATTAGAGGTCATTTCATTCCATCATATACAGCCAGACAGTTGGCTGTAACTTTTCCAATATTAACCCTTTAACACGCATACTGACCGCCTGGTTGACCTTTTGTATGATCAAATTGCAGCCATAAAACCTCAGCAAAACCCACCTTTAGCTTTTTGTCCTTACTCCCCTCACTGAATGTCGATTATATCCGCTAGGTGACAATGACAAAAAAACTAGTCTGGAAGCAGAGAATAAACCATTAGTTGATCATCATGAAGCTGCTCTTCAGACATTGACTTAAAATGACACTGAAAGTTGAGGTAAAAAAAGAGTCCTTTTGGATTTTATGTTCTGGACATTCCGATTATTATTTTTGTTGAATGGCAAATAGTGTCTGTATTACCCTGGAAAGAGTGTGTGACCGACCGGTTGAGTTGCCTTCTTAGAGTAAAATCTGATGCTCCACTGACTCAGCATAATTCACCAATTTCCTTGCTAAAATTTTTTATTTTTTTTTTCACCTTCAGATTTGGAACTATAAAGCCCTTTGGATAATATAATTTGATCTAGTAGTACTCATCATCTCTGCCCTGGCTCACTGAACACAGGTTATGCATTGAATAGCTAGAACTAAAGTTCACACCTCATTATTTAGTAAACTTGATTTAGGTGTCATTTTCTATCTAGGATTCTAACTGATGAGAATGCATATTTATAGTCCTGTTATATTAATCATAACTTTGATGTACATCTCTTGTTATCGAATTGTTAGAATTTGTAAACCCATTCTCGCTCCCAAGTCATCACATTCTGCCACAAACTGCAACTGTAATAACTTTTTTACATGGTCAAATATATTTAAACAAATAAAGGTCTTTTTTAAATATAGACCTGCTTCAAAAAAGGCCTGATAACGTCTGCAGTTCATGCAAATGAAGGCCCAGGGCAGTATACGAGAAAACACAGTATATAACAGTAAATATAAAGTATAAACAATCTATAAATGTTGATATGGAATGAATATCATTAATAATTTCTGTAATGTTTTTACATTAAACAATATATCTACTTAATTCCATTGATTCCTATACTTGCAGGTTCTTACTTTGAATTACCCTAAATGGCCAGGTTGACTTGCGTATATGGTGCCTAAACAGGTCGTCTGAAAAAAAACAAACTTAAAATAGTTTTCTAAACTTGAATCCTCTCTTGTCACAGTTTCTTTTCAAAACATATATTGGAAAACCAGTAACATTCCTCATGCAGAGCACACCTGGAAATACTGGCAGCTTGATGTGAATATGACAGTTCTGTGGTTTATAGTAGTGCTTATAACTGTCTAGTGCTAATAAATAATATTGTATCTATTTGAGTAAATTGGTCCCCAGGAGTGATAGCTGCCCTTCACAGAGAAATCAAACATTGATTAAAAAAAACTGCACTGAAAACAGATTTGTTGACAAGACAGACTGACTCAACAGCCTTGTGTCTTTCAGTGAGGGATGAGCAGTCATCAGTTTGCTGTTGCTCTTATTCAAGAGAAGATTTGCATTGTCCTGCAGTACATTTGTGATGATAATGGTTAGAGGTTTAAGAAAAAATAAGCTGTATAACTGCTCTACATTTCAAATCATTATAGGAAAGGTAAGATGTAATAATATACATCTTTCTGTTGACTTTAATATGACTTAGCAAGAAGTTGCCTTTCACAGACTCTTAGAGTAGTTGTGGGAGTTTATCAGAGATTTCTCCTAAAAAAAGCTGTCCACTGGGAATCAAAGTCTGCAGTGAGTTGCAGGCCAAAATTAGTGTACAAAAACCTACCTGTCCATCGTCTTGATAAAGAGCCGATGCGAGGAGCACCTGAACACAGCATTAAAAGCCTCCCAAGCCTTTCCTTATGCTTATGTCAGACCACACATGCACCTTTTAACAGATAGTTAAGTGGGTGGGAGCAGAGATGTTATCTCAGGGCTGTATGTACAGCTTGATTTTTAAATGCTCAAAGAAATGTTCCCATGACTCTGATGTATTTACTTACTCACCACTGAGTATGTTTTCATGCAAATATTCCAGTATTACTGAGAATAGGACTATATCTTGAATTCGACAGGTGTCATGTAAACAGCATATTCCATTTAGATATTCTGAATTAGGCCTTTTACCGAATGGAGCATTTTCCAACCAAGATGTGTGTGATATTCCGATATTATTACGGCTATTTGAGGATTCTTTGGACAACTATGCAGCAAATTTGGAATATGCTTGCTTGTTACATTTGCTTGTTTTACAGCAGGTTGTGACACCCAGCTCCTGTTTCCAGTCAGATGGAGCAGAGACAAAGATCCAAGATTTTGTGCATGTAAATGTAGTCACTGAAACTTGGGCAATACATTTTTTTTTCAGATATGAAAAAATAAACACATTTTAAAAACTATCAAATTATCAAAGCTTCACATCAAGCAGTTCAAATCTGATTCGGTCAACAAAATTCTGAGTCGGGTGCAGCCCTGCTAACATTTCAAACACTAACTTTATTTGTTGCTTATTAAAGCTTCCGTGCACAAATTTCATAATTACCTTTAATTGTATTCAAGTGGTCTGAGAGGAATTAAGACTTCTGCACCTCTTCTAGAAAATCTACCCCATGATGGATCACTGGGAAGATTTTCAGTGAAGATGGCTCATCACAAGTGTTTTTAGAGAGGTTTAAATATGTGACTGACAGCCTTAATTACAGATGACTGTCAAGATTCCATCAAACGTGACTCCACTACTCTACTGTGTGACTCAAAACAGAAGTAACATGGCAGCTCCCATAACCCTCCATGACTATGTCATATCATCTATTTTTAGGGCCTTTAATAATCAAATAACCATTAAAACTTCAATTAAACAGATAAATTAGGAACGATATTTGATGATCTACATGCTTAGAAAAACTCTCAGTTCCTCTGCTAACAGCAGGAGCAGTGGCAAATCAAATTGATATGCAAATTGGGTTCTGAAGTCAGCTGCAACTTCAGCTCCACCTACACAAATAAGAGTGCACATGACGTGACAAAATATTCAAGAGTAGGAATGTATATGTATGTGTATGTGTATGCATTTTTGTATGCACAGCAAGAATTTACTTTTACGGTACAATGGAAAGAAGCCAAAGGCTGAGGTGTCCATCACACATGCACCTGACAGACTCCTCTATTCCTTCACATCCTGCCAGGAGTGATAGGAGGAAACACAGCGCCATGCAAGCAGAGCAGTCCTTCTGGCTTCCCTCTGGACGCCCTTATGATGCCAACGTTAACAATGCTGCCTTTAATCTGTACTGCCTCTAAAACTGGGCATAAATGTGAGTGCATCAGTTTAGAGCTGCCTTTCCTAAACTTAGTGTCGAGATCCAAAATGGGTTTTTACTGGGTGAGTAAAATATATGACAGTGCTATGATTTGAATTTATTCTCCTAGTTTAAACAGGAAAAGTGCATTTATTTTTGCTACATCAAAGCCATTTGTAATGTAGGAGAGCCTTCAACATGCTTAATGTTGTGAGGTGCTTTGGAATGAAAGCTTAAAAGAGAAGAAATTGAACAGCAGAGACTTTCAAGAGACAGTGGAAAAGTAAATCAGTCATATGTCCGTTTGTGTTTCATGTGTTAACAGCTAGCTAACATTACTTGTCATTGTTATCCACTGTAGCCCATGTTATCGTTTTAACTGCAAATGTGTTGCTACATTATTTGTTCCTAATGTGGATTTGGTGAATGTCTTCGGTAGGGATGGGCATTTTAATTATTTGTTTGTTTGAAAAAAAAATCTTTTTTAGAGCAGTAGCTGCCTCATTGTACTTTTTCTCAATCTGGCCAGTCATAATCTTCCATGAAGGCACAGTGTACTGTATTTGGGTTCCACAGAATGTTTGTTGCTGCTCTGTTTGGTCTTGTTGCTGCTGAGTTTTAGGGATTTGTCATCATGTACCGTGGAATGCTAGCTTCATCCCGCACATAATGCACATTCAACCTTGTTGTCCAATTGAGTATTTCGCTTTGTGTTATCGCTCCAGTCTTACATGCAGCACTCCAGTAGAAACAATGGCATAAACATTAGTTCCATGTCTCCGCATACAACATAAATCTCCTCCCTTTTGACTAATTGATTATTCGTGCACATCCCTAGTATTCAGCATGGTTTTGATGGTGGAAGAGAGAGTAAAAAGTAGATGTTATGGTTATTCATCCAGTATTTTTGTAAGTTTGTGTCGAGGTTCTCTTTTCGGGGTCAAGTTGAAAAAGTTTGCGAACCCAGAGAGAGAGAGAGAGAGAGAGAGAGAGA
>JAPQRN010021938.1:0-29485 GCA_037367275.1 Coranthus polyacanthus | reverse complement strand
CTTTGAGACAAGTTATATAAACTCTGTGGTGTAAAATAAAAGCTGTGAACTTGCTCAGTGCTGTCAGTCCTCTAGCACCTCCACCACAAGATGTCCTCCAGACGAAGCCAGCCATTTAGAAAATCATGGAAGTAACATCCAAAAAAGGAGAATACACCTCAATAAGTTGACAAAACAAATTAATAATTAGAGAAGATTCAATAGCTTAGACAAAAATAGTATATTATTGTAAAATAAGAGGATTGATGATTTTAATTAAGTTTAATTACTCTTTGTGACATTAGAGTGTTCACTATATGAAGGTCTGTCAGTCGGTCCCCTTTACATTTAAAACAATATCTCTGGAATGGTTGGACATAATGTCACAAATGTTCATTCAGACTCACGAATGAACTGAAAAGATTTTGGTGGTCAAAGGTCAATAGTCAATGTCACTGTGACCTCATGTCCATTCTTATGAATGCAACATCTTGAGAACACCTTGAGGAAATGTCTTCAAATTTGACACAGACATTCAATTGGACTCACAAACTAATACGATTTGGTGGCCAAAGGTCACAGGTCAAGGTTGCGATGGAGGTAGACTGCTCTCGCTGGACCTATGGGGACATGTACCTGGGGGTTAGTGGATTACAAGACCCCTACTGCCACATGACAATAGCTCATACACCTCACAGCCAGTGAAGTGACCAACCAACCCTACCCTGTTTAGAAATGACCAAACACCTACAGTCATATATTGCAAGTTAATATATATATACCACCAACATATTCTGTCATCATGGTAGGTGATTTTAAAACAGTTTTAGTATCTGGAGAGAAGAGGACTACACTGAGAGACTAGGACAGCACTCCAAAATGTCTGAACTTTTCAGTTCCCCCACAGACAATCACAGATGTCAAACTGCCAACAAACATGCTGAAGAAGGGCGTCTTGCCCAAAATGTCCATGTGGCAATTAAAATGTTTGGAAACCTTGGAGTGCTGTCCTGCTCTCACAATTACTGTATGCTACTTTTAGGATCAAGCACCCAGTTTTCGTCTTATTTTTGCTTAGTTGAGCATGTTGAAGCTTAGGATTATTTGCAGAAGAGGACTACAAAATAACAAACCTCATTCAAAAGCCCTTGACTCAAATAAAACTTGAATGATCTCATTGCCTTTGGTTGATATTTGGAGGATGAACAATCCACAACAAGTAGGATCTGCAGAAAACTAAGCAGTTTAACCTACTTTTTGGTTACTTTATCCTGATCACTTAGATTACTTAAATTAACTAGACCATTAACTTTTGGGGACAAAGGTCTTTAAAGATGCTTTACCCAGAAAAATGTAGGAACTGCAAATTCATTTGTAGTCTGGGATGCCTTCAAGTCTACCTTGAGAGGTCATTGTATTCAATAAACCTCAAGAAAAAACATGGAAATAAACAACTATCTGGGAATGTGGTTGACAGTTGTGACATGGCAACATTACACCCCAACTACACAGAGAAAGCACTAGGAAGGAGCTGAAACTAATCTTTTTTTAAGGGACCCTGTAGACATTCAAAGGGAAGAACAGTATGTCTCAGAAATACTTTCATTGAAAGCCCTCCAGCATTGCTTTCAAAATGTAATACAGGACTCCTTGTTCCAACAACCGAGTCACATCGAGGAGAAATATCTTGTGAAGGACTAATCACAGAAGAACTGTCCTTGGCAGATAATTCCTTTAAAGCTTTTAAAAGCTCAAGCTTTGATGGAAAACGAGGTGGATTTCAGATCTTCTACTGTCCATTAAAGCTTTTATATTGGCATCTTTTATATAATACAAGGCAGTATTTATAATATATACCATAAACCTTAATATTCAGATATGCTCAAAATGTCACCTTCAATATATTGACATAAAAAATACAAATAAATAAAATGCTACAACAGGAAACCACACACCACTGTCTGAAGTAATGATTAGCTAAAACCATTAGTTAGTACTTTAACAAACTATAGCAACAAAGTGACAAATGATATTATTTAGTAGATTTAAAGTTGTAAAATATTCAGTAAAATGTGTTGAAAATTTTGTTTACTAATTTACTAAATATTTCACACAAATCAATTCACATTTTACATCTTCTAAAGCTCTACGTAGTGTTTTATTTTATTATCTAAAATAATTATTTTATTTTATCTAAATTTACTAAATTGTAGCTTATTTTAACCCTTTTTCAAGAAATTGAAATCTATTCAATAATACATAGTATAAATATATTATTATATGAATGCAATGCACAAAAAACAAATTTCTTTTACAGCAGCAACAACTTTTTATTCATTAGTATCATTAAAGTGACATTTGTCAAAACTACCTTTAGCCTGTTTTATTAAGTAAATGTAAATGTATTCAGCCCAATCTCACTTTTTACAGTGTACAATGATTTATTTAGTTGTGAATTATTCATATGATCAGAGACCTTTATTTTGAAAGTACAGCTTTGTTTCCACTTTGTTCTATTATCTTAAGAACTTTAGGCCAATATCTAAAAGTGGTCTCTGCACAATTAACATCATTCCTCGAGTCACACAACATCTATGACATTTCAATTAGGGTTTCAAAAACGCTATTTGACAGAAACTACACTACTGAAAGTGTCATCATGATTTCTGCTGACTCAGGGAGATGTACAGTGTTGGTCCTGTTGGACCTGTCCTTGGCCTTTGACACAGTTGACCACCAGATTCTGATCACCAGGCTGCGGGACCTGATTGGGTTGTCGGGTTCAGTGCTCCAGTGGTTCTCTTCATATCTGGCTGGTAGGAGTTTTAGTGTGTCTGCTAACCACATTATGTCCAAGCCAGGCAACCTGCTGTGTGGGGCTGTATGGTGACTAAGGATGAGCTTGAAATGATTATTCATGCCTTTGTATCCTCGCGGTTAGACTACTGCAACAGCCTGTTCACCTGTCTAGATAAGAAAGAATTGGTTCCCTTCCAATATGTACAAAACGCAGCTGCAAGGCTGTTGACTAGCACCAACAGGAGGTCCCACATCACACCTGTTTTATAATTCCTTCACTGGCTCACTGTTGTGTATCATGTCCAATTTAAAATTTTGGTGCTGACTTTTCAAGCCCTACATGGCCAGGCCCCAAACTACATTGCTGACTTAATTAAGCCCTATAGACCAGCTCGAAGCCTGTGGTTGTCTGGGCAGAACCTGCTGAAGGTTCCACACACTTGTTTCAAAACTCGGGGAGACCGATCATTCAAAGCAACCACACCCCGCCTTTGGAATGACCTCCCTTTAGACCTGCGGTCTCTGGACTCGGTGGATGCTTTCAAACAGCATGTAAAAACATTTTTGTTTCAGCAAGCATTCTAGGCCAAACTGACTCAGCGCTGTGTTTGGTTGTATTTTACTCTTTGTATTTTATACTATTTATTTGATTGATCTTTTTGAATGATCTTTTTATTTCTGTTTACTTCTGTAAAGCACTTTGTGACCCCTGTCTGCAAAAAGCGCTATACAAATAAAGTTTACTTACTTACTTACTTACTATTACTGCTATAAGGTCCATGTAGTATTTCATGATTAGGTTTAGAATTTACAAAAAGTAATTATTACTTTTAAGTCAGTGTTGAATGTATTTATTATCATTGTAACATTGGTAAATACTTATTTCAGTAATTAACGTTAAGGCTTCTTTTGGCCTCTCTAAAGCTTAAGCTAACTGGTTAGCCTAGTTAGCTGGTTCTGTATTAAGACCGAACAATGACCTCATAACAGTCTAATCCTATTCAAAATATTGTTATATACTATTATATATAAATATTTAAATATGTTAGAATGGCAGGGAGTAAGTTTTCAAACTTTGATCTTTTCCCAGGAAGAAACTGTAAACGACTCCATATAAAGGAATGCTTTGTGAGACTTCAAATTTAAACTAAAATTTTAATTTAAATACACAGACAAACAGCTAAATCAAATAAAGACTCTACATGTGGCTGTAGCAATATTTAAAAATTCAGTTTAGTTATTGTCTCTTGTACAAGATCTACAATGATTTTAAATTCAGTTTGCTTTGTGCTCCAAAGTGTTTAATGATGGATGCGCAGAAAGTAATCCCATTGTTTTTTTTGAGCTACAGATTCATTAAGATATAAATTAAAGTTAGGATTAGTAAGATATAAATTGCTATAATGTAACTTTTTATATGACTTAAACCAGAGCTTAGATAGAACAACACATCTTATTCAGCATGAAGAAATATGAGTTCAGTCAGGACCACTCTCGTCAAAAATTAAGTATTCATTTGCATCATTTATATGTATTTGGCGGTATGGCTCTGTTCTGGGAGCTCCTGCCCTTCCACGTGCATACGTGGAAAACCTAAGCAGGAAGTGCACACCTTCCTGCTCTTCCATGAGCGTACATGGAAGGCAGGGTAGGGAGAGCAGCATCAAGACGCCTCGTAGGGAACAGAACAAAGCAGGCATCAAATGACAACAAAATGACATTGATTAAGTCAGATACAGAATGGAAAGGTGGAGCTGGAGTGGAGGTGGGTTTTGAAGAAGAGCAGCAATGACAGCTGGCTGAAGCAGCAGTGATAGCTGAGCAGTTTAAATATGGCACCGTGAATAAGATTAACCCAGAGCCGGCTCGCCCATTAGGCAATATAGGCAAATGCTAAGGGCACCGTGGCCTCCATGGGGCGCCACAAAATCGGGAAAAAATTCACCTTCAATATAATTATATTAAAACTAGTTATTACTATTAACTCTTAAAATGGAAAGCAAATGCCCAATTAATATTACTACAAATGATAATACCAAAGAAGTCCCCCTCCACCCCCTCCTCCTCCTCCTCTGGCTGATCGGTACCTGCTGATGCTGATCGGTATCTGCGCACTCTCTGTGGGGGGTGGGGCCAATTTATTGATGCGACTCCAGAGAACTTTGTAAACATATCAACACGACCTAAACTGTCCAGAGCTCAGGGAAGAAAAAAAGAAAAGAAGAGGAGGTAAAAATGGAAGGTGTCTACAATGGCCTAATCTACGCTTTTATTATTTGTTGTATTTATATCTGGCTAGCTAACGTTTTTCCTGCTTTTAATTGTCAATCAAAATGCTATTCCCTTGTCACTCCTTTATATATCATATTCTGAACCCTAGTTGTGTGTTGTGTTACAGTTCAAATTGTCTAAAGCGTGTTAATTGTTTTAAACTTTACATCAGTGTTAAAGTACACATGATTATTATTATTAATACTCCATAACTTAGCATTCCCACATGCCATATTAAACTGAAGTTTAATGCTTCTTTGCATCTGCTAATCAACATTTCACTGTAATGACAATAAAGTTGTATCTAATCTAATATGCGTATCAGAAAAAAATACATTGCATAGTAGACAACATGTATCTGTTAGATTTAAATTTTTTTTCTAGGAATCATAATTTTTTTATATAATAGCTGTAACACACACTCTCTTTAGACACACTGTTGAGATATTTAAGTCCAGCCTCTGCAAATGTTGGGCCATCAACAGATATCACAACTTCAACAGCCTCAACGACTCTCCACCTCAGATTTTTTGGTATTCATGTGTTAAGCATGTAAATTGGGTGACATGTTATCTTCTAAATTAAAGACAATGGTAAAATCAATGCTAATTGATTTCTTTTGTAATTATGTAAATCACCGATGGAGGGGGGTGCCATATAAAATCTCACTTAGTGCGCCACATTGGGTCGGTTCTGGATGAACCAATAGGATGTGCAGCTCACTCATCAGCTGACATACACATACATATACAGTCATGTGTTGATATGAGGGCTGAGCTTGACTTCATGGCCTGCCTGAACTACCGCTACTCCATTTCTGTCTGAATGAATACAAAATGTATGTGCCATTAAATTATTCTACTTTTCCTTTTATTCTTGTATGAAAATAATGTTCAACATCAAAATAACTTCACAGCCATTACAGTAAATGTATTCTATTCTTCGAGGACTATTTTGATATTTTACATTTTCCTATCTTTACTCTCTGATCTACGTCTTTACCTTTCCACTCCACTCTTATTATAGACCTCCATCCTATCAGCGCCTTTTCTGCAGCTCTGTGACAAGCTAACACCCTGAGACAGAATACAAATAAAACATTGCCCTTGTTGTGTCACCTGAAGTCAGCAAATAAAGGGATAAAGTGATCCATCACCTGAAAACATTTTGGTATCCAGCCAAAGGTGGATTAGTGGCCCATTTGCACAGTTTAATCTGTACTGTTGAAATGACCTGTGACGCTTAACTGGACACTGCTTTTAACAAAAGACATTTCCAGTTCAGATTAGCCATCATTGGATTTGCTATTGGTTCTGAGCCAAAGCAACAACTGACAATACGACCTTGTTATGATCATGTAGAACAGACTGGAAAACCATGAGGTATCTTGGTGCTGGGACTGTAGCACAAGGACCTTGGGACATGCTGACTCAATAGCATCTTTCTGTATTTGCTGACAGCACACATACAGAAAACATCCTGGTCCTCCTCCTCTTCCTCATGTGACATGCCCTGTGTTTGTTTGAAATTGCAAAAGAAAACTGAAGTCTCAGCTATGTTTCTGGGTCATTGTGATTACACTATGAAGCTGGTGGTTTTAGAACGACTAGTCTGCTACTTAGGATAGTCAATTTAGAACCGCATAGAGTAACAGAAAACTACGTCTACATTTAATATTAAAATACAAATGAAACAGATGTTTATTATTTGAAAATTGCCAATTGTAATCATTTAGATATTGTATAAGGTTTTCCAGTGCTTTCACTGTTTTCAGGGGTAAGAAATATTCTAGACTTACGAGAATATACTAGGAACTACTGTTTCCTTTCAAATGAATACATGCATATTGGCCTCACACTTCCTCTGTTATAACCCTAAACCCTAACCCTAAAATGGGTCACCAGTGACCTGGTGGATGTTAAAGGGGACATATTGTGACAAATAAGGTTTTTATGTTTCTTTCAATTATAAACAGGTCTGGGGGCTGTAAAAATAACACTAAATTATCAAAGCACTCCACAGCCACTTTACAGATAACTGAGCCTGAAACGAGCCGTTTGTATAAAACACAGTCACCGACCTTAGCCAGTCCTCCAGGACCATCCTGGCACCATAGCAAGGTGTCTACATGATGGTATCCATGGCACTGACAAGAAAGGGGCGTGGGCAGTAGTCACTCATTTGCATTTAAAGTGACAGACGCCAAAACAGCCTGCTTGGAACAGGAGTAAAAGAGCTCACAATGACATTGTATATGTGTCTACTAGCCTATTTTTGAAAAATAGATTGGTTGCTTGGCTTGAATTCAGTAAAGTGGGTCATGACAGGTGGGACCAGTTGAGAAACACTGGTCTACTGTATGTAAACATCCATAAAGTGAAGCTCCAGCAGGGACTTTACTGTTTTTGTCATTGAAATACTGTGGTGAGTGCTGTATAAGAATCGGAAGTGTCCAAAACTTATCACATATCTTTGTTTTACTTCTTTTGAGAGCTGATCTCAGTATCCAAGACTTGAAACAGATGTTACAATGACAGGGCTGTGATAAATGTCCAGTGTTGGCCATTATGTATGGATGATGTTTTTTGCCCTTCAGGGCTCTGCACCACCACACGACTGAAAGCTATGAATAGTATCCAAGCAATTTGGTCGGGTCCATAAAAGTATCAAAGTTCAATACCCAGCCCTACTTATGATGAACACTGGCCTGATTTAACCGAGGGCAGTATCCCACTTTAAAATCCAGGCTATCATCACCATCTCCAGGTCATAGACCTTCCCCTGAAACATTACATTTCCTGTAGTCACAGTGCACTCCCCCAATCAAATTCTGTGACCTTAGTAGCACAAGCATACACTAGAGGATTTTATTGAGCCAACCCGCATAAAATGGATTATTATGTCATTTGCCCTCTGGAGTCTGAGTCTGACCTTCCCATACCCTAAAACAAAGCACCAACCTCAACTTAAGAGAGAATGGGAAGTGATAATGATGAGGGAAGAGTACTGCATATCTTTAATGTCAGTGGTTTGACATCATGTGAGTGATGGACTTGCACTGACTGCCAGAACTTTACTCAGGATGGTTGTTTGACTTGAAAGTGGGATAATGTTCATGAATGGATTATTTAAAGTTGCTTATCATCATCAGACAAAAAGACACATTATTCAGGTTTTTAGCTAAATGTATGTATTAGATTTAACATTGGAAAGGTAGCCATAGTGCTGTCAAATGTTTTCCTGCACAGGAAGGATTTAATGTGAGGTTTTCCCCTTACTTTCTCTGTTTCTGGCTTTTCTTCCTCTAGTTTCTGTCAAGTCTCTCCTTAAGTGTTTGTGAATGGCATTGCAATTCTCACCTCTCCACTCAGCTCAGATGAGCTTTTTAAGATCAAAGATTCAGTCAGGAACACAGTGAGTTCTCATCATTTCAAAGAAAAAGGAACAAACAAGGAGTTTGGTGAGTAAGTGTATGTGCAGTACATCACTGTTAAGATTCTCTTAGGCCCTATTCAGACCTGGCATTAACATGTGTTCAGCTCTAGTGCAAGGAGTGAACACACTCAGGATGCACTGAGGACACATTCTCTCAGGACAAATTCGGAGGTGATCTGGGACACATATGTCCACATTCTCATAGCAGTCTGAAGAGGAATGTGTCCTAGAATGGACTGAAGGACTGAATACTCAGCTGATATGCTCTGTGCAGTGCATGCATCTAAAAACTTCAAAAAACTCTCAAAAATGTATAGCATGTATACTTCTGCCATGAGTGTACCTGAAAAACTCTCCACCATGTTTTTCTCTGTCAGGAAATACAATATAACAGCAACAGCTTGCATAATCTGGTAGAAATTCCTAAACATGTTTTAAGCATTTGAATATTCAATATTCACTAAAGCATATGTCATGTAAGAGAGCCAATAAAATAGAAGGAATGCTCAAAATTGTCGTATCTGGCTGATTCACAACATCACCTTGTGGTCCAAAAATTGTTGCTGATTCAGGAAAGTTTAATTCTGCGAAGTGGAGACAGACTGTAACACAACAAAGGCAGGGATAATCTGTCTACCAGAATGATAGATTGGCAGGGTTATATACAGTTACAGTATTGACAAAAGATATGGACAAATGTTAAGTTAAACCTTTAAAATGTAGAAAGAACAGTGACAAGTGAATTCTATTCTGTGGTGTCTGCATGACCCAGTTCACATGTTTCATTTAACGAGATTCAACAACTGTAAATAGCAGATGGCAGGGACTCCGGAGTGAGATGGGTTCTTGTTCTAAGGTGTCAGTGATTCCATCAAATGTTCACACAAGTAACTTGTTGATTCAAGTAAAGCGATGCAAACATGTTGCAGACAGGAATAGAATGAGAGGATAGAAAGCTACCAATGTCAGATCACAAATGTTCATGGAAAGATGAAGAAAAAAAATAAAAGAGAAAATAATTCTCTTCTACAACCTCATGCACTGATAAACAGCCGAGAAAAACTCCACCGTAAAAGCTGTTAGTAATCTGCAATGAAACAAAGTTCATTCAGGACACTTCATTAATTGTTAATAACTATTGAACAGATTCATATACCTACAGTATAACAATGTCACTGATTCGGCAGGGTTTTATTTTATTACATTGACCTTCTCTTCTGTCCTGTGCTTCTTGTGACCCTGTAATCTCCATTCTTGGTGATATTTGATGATCATTTGTGAACCTTATGCTTGCCAATGTTGGTAAGTCTTCAGCTTTTGTAGTGTAACCTCAGCTTCACTGAACCTATTCACCCTGTTTGCATTTTTCATATCCAGGCTATATTTATAAGCGAGTACACTGTAGGCATGTTTGAGCCATTTGAATAAGTCAGTGTGCCTAATTAATGGCTGAACAGTGCACTGTGCAGGGTTGTCCATACTCTTGGGTCCAAGCAACAGAAAAAGTGTCATAGGTTAGGTTAGGTTTTTTTTTTAAAATAATAATGAAAAAGAAAAACTTTGTTGATGCTAAGAAGTAATAGTTGACTATGAAGCATCTTGGTTCAGTATATTGGCATTTCTGATGCAAATTAGCAAAAAAGATACAGCACACCCGAGCCTGACTGGAGGTATACAAAAGACATTTTAAACACAGCATGAAACCTTCCATTGATAAACCAAACCTGTTAGTTCATGTGAAAAAATGCACAGCATGATGGAACCTCCACCAAATTTTGCTGTGGGTAGCAAGTGTTTTTCTTGGAATGCTGTGTTCTTTTGTCGCCATGCATATCGCCTCTTGTTATGACCAAATAACTACATTTTTGTTTCATCCGTCCACAGCACCTTGAATGAAGCTAGCTTGTCCAAATGTGCTTTTGTATACCTCAAGTGACTCAGTCTGTGGCATCTGCAAAGAAAAGGCTTCTTCCACATCACTCTCCCATACAGCTTTTCCTTGTTCAAATTGTGTTGTATTGTTGACCTATGCACAGTGACACCATCTGCAGCAAGATGACCTTGCAGGTCTTTGGAGGTGGTCTGTGGGTTGTTTTTGACCATTCTGATCATCCTTCGTCTTTGCCTCTCTGATATTTTTCTTGGCCTGCCACTTCTGGCCTTAACAAGAACTGTGCCTGTGGCCTTCCATTTCCTCACTATGTTCCTCACAGTGGAGACTGACAGCTGAAATCTTTGAGATAGCTTTTTGTAGCCTTCCCCTAAACCATAATGCTGAACAATATTTTTTCAGGTCATTTGAGAGTTGTTTTGAGGCCCCCATGTTGCCACTCTTCAGAGGAGAGTCAAAGAGAAGAAGAACAACTTGCATTTGCCCGCCTTAAATACCTTTTGTCATGAGCTCATCAAACCAATAACCATAACCACCATAACTGGGTTAATTAGTTACAGGTATTCAAAGCAACAAAATGACAAGGGTGCCCCCATTTTTGCACAGCCTATTTTTCACATTTGATTTCATTTCATACAAATGAATATTACTACACTTAAAATCTGTGTCTGGAAAACAACCCAGTACTCGGCTTTTATGGGAAAATGAATGACATGCCACTGTGATCATTTTCTGTGAAGGCAGAGTCAATTATTATGCAACCTCAGAGGGGTGTCCAAACTTTTTCATATAACTGTATATACGCACTAAGCCAGAGAGGAGGCAAAGTGTTGAATGAAAGACAGATGGAGGAAGCAGAGCGAGGTGGAAGGAGAAGAAGAGTAATTGAGATGTTTGAAGTGGTGAGGAATAGGAATATCTGACAGGAAGTCTAGAACCTGTAATGAAAACCAAGAAACAGCACCGGCAGGGTTAGAACCAGATGATTAATAATGTTGAATATATTAATGTTCATTCATCAGAGTCTGAGATTGAATGTCCCTTATCGTTGGCTCTCACAGACTAATTGTGCTGTGAGACTCATTTGCTCTCAGAAGGCCAATGCTGCAATTAGTATTCCACGTCTACAAATGCAAATAGAAGGCTCTCTGGGGACAAGAACAAATGGCTTGTACAGTTGCACGCTCTTTGTGCTTCACAGGGACACAAACAAATATACACACTTATCTTAAGTCGCACCATCATTAGCCACTGTGTGAAAGGTAACAGGGCTGTAATTGAAGCAGGCTCGTATCGGAGACAGGCTTTTGTGTCTAATTCCCTCTGTTTTACAAGTGTAATTGGTCATATTTCAGTGCAAAGCCTTCATTTGATCCGCTCCCATTTGTCCTGTTAAAACGACTGCATTACACTGTTAATACCAACTCGACAAGTAATGTAACCATTTTCAATTTAAAGCCCTCTATAGTGTTTCAGTCAGTGTTGTGAAGATCCTCAATGGAAAGTAGTGAAAGCCTACTCAAGGACTGTATTAAGAGAACTGCATATGATACCGCCACTCAGAACTGTTGCCAGTTCCCCCAGTGGACACTTGCTGTATTGCAGCAAAAAAAATCCCCGGCAGCTTAAAAAGCATTTTTCCTATATACTGCAATGATAAAAGAGACCTTTCCCCAGTACTTTTTCCTTAACCCTAAGTCCAAGCCTGTTTCTAACCCTAACCCAAGTTATTTTTATGCTGAAACCCAAACAAATGGTAACAACGTTCATCATCTGTTGGACTGCTACTAAAAATGACATTTTCCCCCTGTGAATTGAAAAGATTCTCTGGGGGTACTCTGTGCATAACAATGTAACACCCTGACCAAGTGACAGTAGGAGTCACTTGGTCAGTGCGTGGGTGGGAATGTGTAGGAAATTACTCTGCTCATTATCAGTTGAGGTTATAAATCTTTTAGACTTTCTAAACGGACAAAAAATAGATTTTAAAATCTGTGACATTACCTCAGGGTACATTCTGAGCACCCGGAGTGGGTGAGCAGGTAAAAGTCATGCGCAGCAGCCCTAGTCCACAATGTGCAATGGGCTGCATAACATGGAAATGACGCACAAGCCAGAAACTCCAATGAGCAACTTGTGCCAGAACAGGTGTATAATACATCTAAGGAAAGACCACTATATGCCCCTGGACTGTGTTGTGCTCGAATATTAACAAAGTAATATTTGAAACATATATAATTCCAATAACCATTAGTAACAAAAAGAACAGAAGCAGTGAAAGTTAATTTAAGTTCTTTAGAACAAAAGTAATTTAGAACAAAATATAAGAGGGAACAGAGGGGATCAGTGATGGGTCGTTTGATTCACATCCAATCACTGAAAAGGTGATGCAATGCAATGCAAGTCAAGTCATGTTGTTGAGTTTATTTAATAAAAGCAGTAAAAAAATCACTTAATGGTAACTGGCATGCACATTATATGCCGTAGTTTGAGTTTATCCACCTTTGTTTTTCCCCAGCCTGTATTTGGGGGCCTGCATTTAATGGTGTTATTAGAGGAAATATGAAAATACATGAAAATAAGGACAATTTTGACTGATGAGGGCAGAAAACAGTTGACAGTAATCATAGGTTATGTTTTTTTTTTAAATAAGTCAAAAATTACATTTGTTTTGTTTTCTATTTCTTAGTCCTTAATTCATTGCATTTTAAATAACAGTTTACTGGTGCATTTGGGGACACCATTGGATTCTCTTCATTTTGGCTTAAATTACAGAAGAAGTATACCAAGGATATTTTGTTTACTTGGGAACTCTGTAAAGTCTGTTTCAAGACTGCACTTTAAAACATAATGTGTGCTCTGAAGTTGTGTATCAGTGAAGAAGCCATTCATCTTTTGGCAACAGAAAAAGGAATAAGCCTCTTCCAAAAACCTTTTTTTAAGTGATGTCACAACACAGGGATGAAAGCCTGTTTTTGAAGTCTGCCACACAACACTTCAACCTTGCCATCATAAGCTGTAGATAAAGACTTTACTTTTGAATATCAAAAGGCAGAAAGATGCTTGATTTAGGCCCAGTTCAGTCAAAGATTCACAATAAGATGAGCTTAAAAACTTTCAACTACTTGCACCGGAAAAAACAGTTTAGACCAATACAATGAGAGGAGACAGTGTATCGCTTCGAAGCTGAGTATAATTTGTAGTGTCGTAAAATATGACTGAATGAGGTTAGTGATAGTGAGTTATTTACTATCTATTCCCTGGGTAGTTCTGTTTTTAAGAAGAGTTGGTGTCACTTCTAATAAGCAGAGAAAATAAAGTATTGAGACAGGATTTCATCAAAACTGCTGATAATAACCCTGCATTTTGTGGTAACAGGTGAACTACAACCCGTAAATACTGAGAAAAACACACACTTTAAGACACTGCATTCCAAATCCTGACACTGGTGATTTGACAAACTGAGCCATAGGTGACACCATCACCATCATGGCTTCATCTCATCAAGAATCTTTGGTCTGAATCATAGATTGTATGTAAGAAATGGACAGACCCACAGTGGTGTTTCTCACTGGTTTTTGATCTGCCATTTTGAAGCCAGGAGTTTGCATTTTTGCCCTTCAACATCTTGGCTTTTTGGAGACAGAAGTGACCGTACTTTGACAAAAGGGCAGAGCTGGTGGAGCATGAGGGATGGGTGAGCTAATGCTAAATGCTAGCTTACTGATAAGGTAAAATGGTAAACTTATTCAAATGTTTGTGTAATACAATAAGTTAGTGTAACTTACTAAATGCCATGCTGTCTGTTGAGAAAAAAAATGTAATAAGGTCATCGACTCATCATACACACCTGTCAATCAAAATCCAACACAGCAGACATCAAAGCTTCTATTTGCCTTAAAATCTTAATAATTTAAACATGGACCAGAACAATTATTAGAAGGTTCTGATCCAATAAAACAAACGAGACCAGAATGACTCCTGGAAAAGAATTATTGACTTAGTAGTTTTAGAGAGAAGTTCAATGTAAGTCTATAGGAACCAGGTCTTTTTGGAGCAGCATCTAGTGGTGGTCGGTGGTATTAGACTTTATGACACTTTCGCATTGGCTTCACTTTCATGCCTTGGTCTGAACTGGGTTTAATGGGTAACAACCCTTAACAATGCACTTCACTTAGCAGTTCTGCACTAAGAGGTTATTGCAAATATGTATCTATTTTTATGTGTTTCTAAAGCTTCATCAGTTAGCACTCTGCAGAGCACCACAGGAAGGTAAAATGACACTATAGCATGAGCTATAGCTGAAAGGACATTTCAAGTACATCAAGTATAACTCTGCCTGCTGAGACAGCAGAGCTCTTCAATGTTCAAGCCCTACAGGATTAAAAGTCTTTATAGAGACCTGATTACAACAATAACTCCCTGACACTGTGAATTACTGTGACTCAGACTCCCTCACATACATAAACATGTGCCTTGCGTGTCTAAACTTTGCACATACATACTTATAAATCAGTTTACAAGCAGCATGTTGCGTCACAATTATAGGCATGCAGATGCCATTACAGCTAAGCATTGTTGTTGTCAACCCAGGCCTGAAGAAATCTAATAAACATCCTGCCTATCTTCATCTAGTCTGGGTAAATAGATTACCCACTGGAATTAAGGTGTGAATTGAAGCATTTAGGCATGATGAGACCATATGCAGGAGGTGGACTGACGTTATTCAGAGATGAATACACAGCAGGATAGAGACAGGTGGAGAGGCGGTGGAGGAGGAGGGAGGTAGGCAAGGTGATGGGAGACAGATGCAGAGTTTATTATACTTAGATCACACAGGGCGAAGGTGGGACGCACCGTTCACTTAATGGGAACTTTTTGCCAGTTTCCAAGAGAGACTCCTTGAACACAGAACCAAGACACACAACAAACAGAGACACATATGCTCACCCTACATTCAGGCGCATATACACAGTTGGAAGCATGAAATTATCAGGGTTTTTTCCTGAACACTTGACACTGTACCGTAGTTGTGGGAGCTTTTCCACTGCTAAATCAGTCATTCAATATTTTTTCCTCTTTGTTTGATCAATACAAAGATTTTGTAGGCATCTCACTCAGTGGTGGAAGAAGTATTCAGATCCTTTACTTAATAAATACCAGAT
This sequence comes from Coranthus polyacanthus, assembly GCA_037367275.1. Taxonomy (NCBI): domain Eukaryota; kingdom Metazoa; phylum Chordata; class Actinopteri; order Kurtiformes; family Apogonidae; genus Coranthus; species Coranthus polyacanthus. The sequence goes on along the minus strand of JAPQRN010021938.1, from coordinate 13,945 downwards.
TGTGAAAATACTCCATTACAAGTAAAAGTTCTGCATTGAAAACATTAGCAAAAGTATGTAAGCATTAGCAGCAAGATGTATTTAAAGTATAAAAAATAACGGTAGTTGTGTAGTAAAAAGATAACTGTGAATGTGACTATCCTTAGTTTACCACAGAAATCCTAAATAGATACATTTGGAGATCCATGGTTTTCATTGGACAGGAAGGCTATGAAAAATCTGCATGTAAACTGAAAAGCAACTAAAGCTGTCAGACAAAATGTAGTGGAGTAAAAAGTACAATATTAGCCTCTGAGATGTAGTGTGGAGTATTATTATAAAGCTGCAGAAAATTGAAATACTGAAGTGTAAGTAGGAAGGAAATCCCATGTTAATTGTTAATGCATAATGTGATTCTGTCTTATATTTAAAGGTTCAGTGTGTAATATTCAGTGATATCTAGTGGTGAAATTGCAGATGGCACCGCTATGTCCTCACCTCCCTCCTGACCTACGGTGGCTGCAAAAAAACATGAAAGACCATCATCAGAGCCAGTGTTTGCTTTGTCTGTTTTGGGCTTTTTAATTAAGGGAATATTAACTCTGGTCCAAACTCAAACATAGCAGATGATGGTAATGGATAGTGCTATAAAGTAGAAAAAAAGAAGAAGAGGAAGTCCATCCTGACTGATACCAACCCCGTAGCAGTGTATCTGCCATCTACAATGCCCCATCCTTGGGTATTGTCTTTGGCTTTGAGGCAAGCATCTCCAAGGGATTACTTGAGCACCACAACACTATGTGAGTACCACAAACACAACAAATTCACTATGGTTAGCAAAAGGCAGTCAAAACAATAAAAAAAGTATTTCTTTCATAAAAATGGAATATTACAATGGTGATCATTTGTAGTGGACCTGGTGTGTACTGTATATCTGTGTTGTCATGCAGAGAAATCCCCATGTGGATTTTCTGTTTTTCTGGACTGCATTTTCTCATTGTTCACACTCTTGTGTGAAACGGCTTCAACCATAACCCTTAAATCGCCAGTGACCTGATGGATGTTAAATAGGAAAAACCTGTCTCTTCCAATGCCCTCATCCATAGGGAACAAGGGCTAATTAATGGATCGATGAGTATGAAAATGATGTTAATGATATTGTATGGCCTTCAAGTTACAAAATCTTAACCCAGTGAGGGAATATCTTTTGTCAGAATGGTGTTCAATTCCTCAGTAGAGTTCAGAGACTTGTAGAATCAATGCCAAGGCACAGTGAAGCTGTTCTGGCAGCTCATGTTGGCCCAACACCTTACGAATAGATTTTATTTTCCCTTGATGTGTAACTGGTTTCTTTTTTTTTATTACACTCTCGTTGTCCATAAACTACAGACATTGAACCAATACCGTACCAAAGATTCACAACAAGACAAGCTGAAACTTGCAGTTACTTGCAAAGTACTAGCCAGTTCACATCAATGCAATAAGACAAGACATGTATCATTTCCTCTATATGCTCTGTATTTCGATTCTATCTGCTGGCTTTTTGTTAATAGCTGGATATAATTTACAGTGTCTTAAAATATGTATGAGGATAGTAATAGTATGTTGTTTCTGGTATTTATGAAACAGCCAAAACAACAAAAAATGAGAGGGTCTGTTATTAAGTGCCTATTGTCGGTGTCACCTCTGCTAAAAATGGGAGGAAACACAAACTGCATTTCACCAGGGAAAAGATAGCACTGAGAAAAACATAGACTATATGACACTATGTTCTAAAAGAAGCCACTGGTGATTTGACAAGTTGAGTCTCTGGCAATGCAATCAAGCTGAGTCGAGCTGAGAAGGTTCAGTTCACACTGTTCAGATTCAGATTCAGGTTAACTTTATTAATCTCTATGGGAAATTCAAGTGTCCTTTGGCTAAAGAAAAAAAGAAAAGAAAGTTAAAAATCCTTTACCTGCAACGTGCTGAAATGGTTTTATCTCTTGAGTCTTGCAGTTTGGAGTTCCCAACTGCAGCAGCTTATGACAGCTATCAGACAGCATTAAGGTAAAGCTAGGTTCATCCTGTTAACTCCTGAAGTCTAGAGCAACTTTCAATAGAACTTTGTTAAGAATAAAAGCAGTACGGTGCCACAGGAAGTGTCACAGCCAATTTAACCTGTTATACGTAAGGTTGAGCTTCTGCACTGATCTGGTGACAAACAGAAGCCGCTTCCTGTCAGGACAGCTTCTCCTTTCTCTGTCGTCACTTGTAACACTGCATCAGACAGTGGAGGACTTTCAGTAGGCCCAAGGCAAGCTGTTTGCAGAATGTAATTTCACTGTCTCGTAGCCGCATAGCTATTCTTCATTTGCAGCTTCAGCCACTTGAGGGATGATGAGTTTAATAACAGTGGGGTTTATTTGTCATGAACTGGTGTGTTAATGATATCAGTATCCTTCTTCTTGAGGAGTCAGATTGGATTGTGCAAAAATGTGTTTGCTAAGAGATAATACTGTCCTTTGGGATCAAGGAGATAACATGTTGGTCAAACACAAATGAGACTTTCCCTCAAAGTAAAATATCCTCAATACATATGATAAGCCTTTTAACATTTTCCAAAGGAAGATGCATTTTGGTAGATTGTCATGGAAATAGTGTCAATTTTTTGTGTTTGATCCCATGAGAAAAAAACACTATGGTCACATGTGAGCACATGAGATCGCTCATTCAAGAGGACTGTTTTTTATGCTTGTAGTTTTTGAGATTGAGTAGACTGTCAAAATCTAAATTTACAGCAACTGGGTGTTAATTAACCACTTAAATTACAAGTAGGTAGGGGAATATATTTATAAGATTTTATTGATAACTATAACTTCCATTAGCTATTCTAATCGGTCCAATTCTTTGTCAATGCTATTCAAAATTTCACCAATCCATATATCAGTGTTATTGTGTGGGACCAAAACTTCCCATCTCAGAAGATTAATGTAAAGAACGCATTGTTACATCAACTTCTCCTTAAATAAATACACAAATGTGAAAGCTGTTATAGACAAAAGTCTTATCTGAGTTCATTACTTAGTAACTTTGGATTTACTTCTAAAAACCTGAATCATTATAACAACGGAAAAAAAAAAGCAAAAAGCAGAGACACCCAGAACTTCCTGACAGAACAGCCCAAGGTTTAATCCCTGGCTCAATATGCTGAATGGGTCAGTGAGTCCTACATTGTAAAGCACTTCATGTACCAGTAAAAGTATCTTAGAGTGCAATACCGCTGACAGCCACTAGATGCTGCCCCAAAAAACCCTGGCTCCCACAGACTTACATTGAACTTCTCTCTAAAAACAGTCAATCACTTTTTTTCCAAGAGTCATTCTTGTCTCATTAGGTTTATTTGGACCCTCTGATAAGCGTTCCAGCCCATCTTTAAATTCTTGCCCCATTAAAAAGATTTTAGGATGAATAGAAAGGTTTGATGTCTGCCATGTTGGGCTTTGATTAACAGGTGTGATTGACAGCTTTATCGGCTGTCGATTCAGACTTTCAGAACTTCTGTTTATTGAATAAAACAGATTTTTTCCTGACAGACAGCTAGACATGATGAATAAGTTACACCAAGAAACATGAAAATTATTTTGTTACGCAAATGAAGTTTAATGTTTTACAATGTCAGTAAGCTATTACTTAGCATTAGCTCACCCATCACCCCTCGCATGCTCCCAGCTCCGCCCTTTTGTCTAAATATGGTCACTTCTGGCTCCAATAGCGATGGCCGAAATACAAACTCGTGGCTCGAAAACAGCAGTCCAAAATCCAATGGGTGACATTAAGGCAGCTCTGTCCACTTCTTATATTCAATATGGATCTAATCTAATCAGTGTTTGCTGTGACTGAATTGTGACAAGGTGAAAAGTTGTACAGTGACACACAAGTGTTTGTATGTCAGGTTAGGTGAGTGTGCTGTGTAGGTTCCGTTGCAAGACATATGTTGTTGTGTAGTTGTATGAGCAACCTTATTGATAATGATAGCATTGGTGATGTGTGTGCAGTAGCGTATATAGCCTTCTTGAGTGCCTTGGCTTGTATCCATGAAATCTTCAACATAACACTGGAGCGAGGTGTTAATACATTAGGTTGCAGGGGGCCTCCAATTGCCACTGGGTATTTTGCACACTGAATACGACCACTGTCCATTGTTCCGAGGCATCTTATGTGTAATAATTGCCTTCTATAATAGGTGGGAAAGTTTTTGACCAGAAGCATTAAATTTATCACAACAGCACGGCTAATTATACGAGAGCAGCATAGTGCATTGTGGCATTTAAGACAAGGTCATCAGCAGAAAGGCCTTAATTAGGAATACACATCTGCAAACACACTATGACTATGTGCGTAGGCTACACAACAATGCTGTAACATAATTAAGTGAAAATGCCATCATTTTATGAGAAAAATGTAATTAATTCTTATGCATGTACCCTGCAGAGGTGGCATGGAATTGTTTAAATATATCAATCTTATAGCTTTACATGAGAAGAATGGTTAACATGCTCAAATTTCTAACAAGACGTGGCTGTGAAGTATTCAATCAGCTGAAAAACCAATACAAAAGGCAGAGGAGACATGTAATCCTGCAGAGATAAATAGTTGTTTATATTCTCTACAAGAGTACACAAAGAGCCACAAAGCAGTATGAAAGATGTCAGCAAATGGAACAAGTGTTCAAACTAAACACTCGAGGCTTATTTTAAGAAGTATCATAGCACTATGTAATTGCAATCACTCACAGATGAAGGAAGCGACAAACACGTGGATGCAATTACTGAACATATGAGGATTTACAGTTACAGGTGAAATGCGGGCTGGTGGGTGAGGCTAAACCCTTTATAAGGAAAATTATTACGTTTTTTCAATTGCTAAAGAAATAGTGGCTGTTCCCTTTCAGTGAACAGAGTCAGAGCTAAATCCTGTGCCATGTATGGAATGTGATCTCTACCAGGTTTCTCGCAAAAACAGACTTACTGATAGAATAATCATGGGGGCAGTCATCGGGGAAGCAGACACAGTATTGGTAGCACACATTGTTTAGATATGGTAGCTCTGTTTTGGTCTCAACCAGTTCTGATAAAAATACCTGCATCTATAGCTGTTACATTTTTACTATGTACAATATAGCATCTTACTTTGCCAATTGGTCCTAAATGGGGAATTTTTTTCATACAATGTTTTCTTGATCACTGATCACTTTAACATCTTTAATCCATTTTCAGTTTACAAAAATAACCCTGTCTAGTCAGTCCTATTTTCTTTTATGAGGAGACTGTTTGTTTGGACTTTAAAGTCCTTGTTCGGTATAGAGAGCATATTGTCAACGTATTCCTTTTGTTAATACATTTGGTGATTTGTAATTGGAGGTTGGCCAACTGTGGATTTAGTTTGGATTAGGAACATGGCCCATTAATCTGCAACCCCTGACAGAATAATCAACAGTGTTTGAAATGAGCTCTCTTTGACTGTTAGAAACTGGATACACTGTAAAAATTTGATCATTGGATACACACAAAAAATGACAACAAAGTGACATCTAATATCATTGAGTAGATTTGAACTTCTAAAACAATTAAAATGTCTTTAATAAAAAAAATTATTACATTTACTCCCAACATTTTTCAGATTTACTAAATATTTCACAAAAGTGTATTTAAATTGATATAGTCCCTGTATATTTCTACCTTCACTAAAACTCTATGTACAATTTAATTAGATTTACTTGAATAATTTTAGATCATTTTATTCATTTTTCCAAAAAAAAGTATCATTACATATCATTAAAGTAAGTCAAGTGTAACAAAATGAAAATATTAGATAAAAAATTGTGCAAATAGGTGCAAATTCAAAAACCAAGGACCACTACATTTTACTTTTTCACTACACAGACATTATATAATTATGTTTTTCCTAATGAAATTAGATAACATTTAATCAATAAATGATTTAAATATGTTTAAAACAACTTCCTTAAAACTACCTTTAGGGTATTTTATTATGTAAATGTAACCCTTGTCTTAGTTTTTACTGTGTTACTGTTGAACTCAACATCTAAGTCAGTGTGATAAATGTGGATTACTGAACACCAACTCAAGGATATGAATCAAGAAACCTGCAACTGAACATTAAACTAACTACAAAAAATCTAGATGTTTTTAGGGGTGATTTGTGTTTCTTGACCCATTATTTTCCCTCAAAGTCATTATTTCCAGTAAAGATAGTATCCATTGGACAGGATAATAACAGGAACATTATGGGCACATGAATAGTCAGTCTTTGTGCACCATGAAATGTGTGTCCATGAACATGTCCATGACATCTGACAAGCAACTTAAAAGCAGAATTATTCTTGGACTCAATATTGCATCATAACAGCATGTGGAATATTGACATACTGCATCTAATAGAAGCATTTCCTCTCACTATAGGTTTGTCTAGGTCGAGGACAACACGAACAAAAGTTCAGGCCGGGTAAAATATATGGATAAACTTCTGCCAGTTAAGAACAATGTTCACTTCTACAAGTTTAATTTGATACATTCAACAATATAATCTATTTTCGACAGTTTGTTCTTGTAGATCATCATCTGAAATGTAGGAAGACAACATTTATACAATAAAAGATTTGTTAAGCAATGAATAGATTCTACCCACTGAAACACTAGAGGGCTTTTATTTTGTAACGACAGAGGAATTGATGCATTTGTGGAAAAGCGCATTGCAGTACTTTCACTATCACAAATGGGAGCGGATCAAAACGAGGTTTTGCGCAAATTTTGACCATTTCTACTTATTAAACAAAGGAGATTATGACTCTAATACAAGCCTCTTTCAAATAAAGGCCTGGTGCCTCCTGCAGCTGAGAGAAATAAAGGCCCTGGACACTAGTTGAGGAAATACAGTATTATATTCTATTTCAGTAGAAATAACTAACTCTCGCCTTTTAAAGTGGGGACTTCCATCGTCTTACAGGAAGATTAAATATTTTTTTTAGCTGGAATCAGACTGTAGGAAAGGAGTTGCTGCTTTGTTCTATTAGACATTAAAAAAACACTAAACATATTTGCAGTAGCAATTGAATTCTATATAAACAAAATTCTTGGGAGAAAAGGTTGGCCATAATCAACAAATGATGAGAGATTGATGCCTGCATATGAGGCCTGTGTTGCTCTAAAAGAAAATTAAGATGTCTGTAATGCTGTGCTGCCGGTCTTGCCACTACAGCCTTACTTTCTTTTGGTCTAGTGAAAGTCGATACGTGGATATAAAGATATCCATGCTATACTCTACCACCTTGACATGAATAGCCAAGGAGAAAACTTTTAAATGAACACACACACAGGAAAGAGTGTGAGGCAGAGGAAAAGGTGAGGGAGAATAGATGCAAACTAATAAACTAACCATTGATCTTGAGTGAAATCTGGAAGAGCACTTATTCAACAGGTGTGGTAAAAAACATAAACAGAGAGAAAATGTGTTCTCTATATTTTTTTCTGAGAAGAGGTACAAGTTCAAACTGCAGGTTATGAATACAAATTAAGCGTCATGTATCACAGTATTCTGGTTATAGCAGGCGCTTTCGACAAATTCCTCAGCAGTACACCATAGTGCACATGCTGTACAGGACGTAAGGCAGATGAACACTTCAAACGTTGCCCTACTTTTAAACAAGGTTGTGAAGAGGTCAAGAGCTTCCATGTGATATACTATCTGAACCTTTAAAGAGAGAGGGATAAGTTCAGTTTCAACTTTTCACCACCTCCTGCGTAACTTTTTCAAAATCCAGAAGAAGTGGGCATGAGAGGATTTAACAGTGGCTAAGAGAGGATGGAGTAGGTGAGGGTCGAGGGTGGGGAGGTGGTAATGTACAAAGCCATATTTACTGTTCAATAGTTCAGAGAACCTTAAAAATGATTTTGGAGAACACATAATAATATACTATGGATGGTGGTGTAGTGGTCAGCACTGTCACCTCACAGCAAGAAGATCCTGGCTTCGAACCCAGCGCCAGTCAGATGCAGCCTTTCTGTGTGCGTTTGCATGGCGTCTACATCAGTTCTCTCCAGGCACTCTGGCTTCTTCACACAGTCCAAAAATATGCACCTCGGTAAGGTAACTTTATGAATACCCAAGGGTAGATTTGTTTTGCAGCAGATTTGGCTTTCTCCACAACACACATACAACATACAGCACATGATTAAAGTGACAGTAAGTTCAAAGTGACAAAGTGCTGTTGGAATAAAAGCACAGGGATAAAAAGAGCAGTGCAAGTAAAAACAATGCAAGTAAAACACTATCAAAACAAGAAAAAAAAACTTTTATCTGATGAATGAATATCGTCAGCAATAAGGACTCCAACAACATTTATCTAACCACTAATTCAGTTCTGCAAAGCGCACAATAGTACCAAATGTAAGTCAAAATGCAACACAGACTCATTTTAATCAAAAAGAGACTAAACAGCAGATTTACTAAGCAGGATGAATTAGCAAGGCCACAATCCAGAATTACCATTCAGTCTACGTTCCTACCTTCACCTATGGTCACAAGCTGTGGGTAGTGACCGAAAGAACAAGCTCACGGATACAAGCAGCAGAAATGAGTTTCCTCTGCCGGGTGTCTGGGCTCTCCCTTAGAAACAGGGTGAGGAGATCGGCCATCCATGTGGTAGCTCAGAGTAGAACCACTGCTCCTCCACATCCAGAGGAGCCAGTTGAAGTGGTTCGGGCATCTGGTCAGGTTGCCTCCTGGACGTCTCCCTGGTGAGGTGTTTCGGCCATGTCCAACCAGGAGGAGACCCCGGGGCAGACCCAGGACACCCAGAGGAGCTGGAGGAAATTAAAGAAGAATATGACATGACACAAACAAGACACATGGAGAGGTCACATTCCTAAGCAACCACAGCACTGCATTCTGATTTACTCAATTCACAACAGTGGACTTAATCAGTGTGGTTGAAAGGCCATTGTTTTTTTGTTATATTAGCAATATGGGGCTGCCTGTATCAGCAACAGAACTATGCAAAACACTTGGAAATTTGAATGTCATTAAGCTGAAAATTTAATTCACATACCTTCTTTTGGTGTGAAGGGTGAAATGTAGCCTTACAGCACTTATGTGAAAGTCAGAGTTTATTAAAAGATTCCAAAAGTAAAATGGTTACTGTCTTGCAAAGCCACTGATCAACCAGAACTAGGACAACACTGTAGCAGCAAAAACTCTACTCTAATATATTGAGGATTCATGTATATCACAAAGACGCTTATTCTTTATTCATTTAAAAAAAAAAATGTTTATCTTTATTGCTTCAATTCAAGGGGCAGATTTACTAAGGCATTGCACTGGTCCAAACCTTCTTTCGGTGTTAAAAAAACCTGGCCTAATTGCATATGTATTTGTAGGAGTTTCTCTTTCAACAGGAGAGTATTTAAATGATTTGCTAAGGTTTGGTGTAGTTGTGCCATTATTTGATGCTGAAAAAAGCATGTCTTAACCTTTTTTGCCCCTGGTATGGCTGTGATAGTTGGGTACAGAGGAGGCGTTGACGAGAACAGAGAGCAGGTGGTGGAAGGAAGAGATTTTATTTCCCTTGCTTGTGTTACTTATTTGGAATGTTAGATGAAGGCATCGTCAGAACATATCGATTGTAAAACAGCCCACATTGCCATTTGCTTTGTTCCAGGTCCTCAGACCATTAATGTGTTTCTACACTAACTACACTATACTACTTCAAAACACATACACGTATACAGAGTCAACCTGCTGGGTTTTTAGAAATAACTTGACGCATATGTAGTTCATATCTAGTTTGGTATATTTTGATGTTAAACAACATAATTTTCTGTGCTTTTAATGTGGCAGCAGGTGATCAACAGTAATTAGATTAGATTAGATTCTTTATAATCATTGTCATAGAAACAACAAAAAACAGTTGAGCAGCTCCATTTGGCACTGAACAGATACAAACATTCAAAAACATTAGATCAATGCTGAGATGACTTTTCTTTTTTGCCTGTTTCTCTGTATCTGTCACTTTCTGCAAGAGCAGGCCCTTGTGCAGGCTCAGTCAGCGCCAAGTGTTAGCACTATTTCACAATGGTATGCCATTTGTCATCAGTGTCTATTGATAGCAGACGTTTATCGATGTATGTGACAGGTGTCGCTACTTTGATTTGAATTGGCAGGTACATTTTATTTTTGGTGGCTTCTGTTACATTTTTAAAGAGGAAGGCTATAATTAAAAGGAATAAATAACACAAGGTTGTCAGATGTGCTGCAAGTTTATTGTGACTAGGATGATTTTTCTTTTCACTGTAATTAAAAGCCTTGAGTTGGCTTACATCTGCTCATGCTGTAGTTTAACCATACATGATAGAAGAAGAAAAATGACAATTGAAGTAAGGACATTCTAGCAGTGACGTGAGAAAAAAATGTAAAATTAAAAAATAAATTAAATGGTTATATTTAACCAGTGATTTGTACTATAAATTTATTTTCAATTTAACTTCACCAGTTTTAGATGATTTTTTTAATCAAAATCGCTGAATTTTCACATTTACCATTTAAATACTGAGAAGAGACGTGCGGTGAGGCAGCAGTTAGTTGAGCCTCACCATGGATTGCACAATGACTTGGCTAGCTGTGCTGGCATGACATGCAGTGAGAATGTATTGCTGTCTCTCTGTATGTCGCTATTAAAATGTTCAAACACAGCTGATTTATATAATGTACAGTGTTTTTTTTGTCAACAACTGTATGTGTGTAACTTGTTTCTTGTGCTGAGCAATCATAAAACGGCTGCGAAGAGGCACTGGGTGAGGCACGCAGTGCCTCATGGCAGGGGGCGCTAGTGATCCCAGGGATTCTTCTTGTGTGTGACTCCTCGGCTGCAGAATAAGTGGCAGTGACAAGTTAGCAAGTTAAGTGCAGCCATTCGTTTATTTGTTTATTTATTTGTTTAGTTGAGCGGTGCATGGACATTTATAAGTAAAGGTAAGACCATAATAACATTTTATTTTTTATTAAATGCTCTGTTTGTACTACAGTTTGTATGTGTAAAGAATGATGATATGAAATTTTAAACACAATCCGCAAACTGCTGCCAATCAAATGGTGAATAAGCTACTCTGTAGGGTTCATGTGTTTGAAAATCTGATTGTGATGAAGTCAGTGTCTCACCAGCCATGAACCTCACCGCACGTCACTGCATTCTAGCATGATTAATAATAAGGAGCAGCTCTGTAGGAACCTCATAAGCAGCTCATTTGGTCTCGTGGGTCTGCTCAGAGACACAGTAGACTACATTAAAAGAACAAAAACAGAGTCTGAGAAGACTTTGAAGACTTCTATAGTCAGCCGCGTGTTGAGATTTCCTGTTGATGCACCAGAGTTTGATGAAGTGACATTTAAGAGTATGGGATTGGATCAAAAGGTTGCCCTTGCTGTGACGTCGAGGCTCTTCCTTTGACGTATTCCCGAAGTGAATGGAGTCTGTTTCCTGTGATGCAGGGATCATTACTATGTTCTTTCTAGCATACTTTTAAAGAAAGCCTTTTGTGTGACCTTTCCTTATGTCCCTTTGTTCTTTGGCAGAACAAAACCACAAGCGCACACAGGAACGCTATAAAAGCATCAAGGGACAAGCAGACACATGGAACGACTCTTCTGATCTTCACTGCTTTTGTGAAAGGTCTTCACAGTCAAGGAAGAGAGTGCATTATAATGCACCTCTAGTTAGTAATTTAAAGCCCCATGAGGTGATTCTGCACATGTACTCAGATAGGCTCATGCGGCACATCAGTGGTTCTACTCAGCAACTCCAAACTCAGAAGGCAGAGGCTGACCTCCAGGGATGTGCAAAATTCTGGACCCTATACATAAGGTACCTGGGGGCCCCCTTCCTCTCTTGATCCATGTCTGTCACACATGTTCAAAAGTAAAGTAAAGTAAAGACAAAGAGAGAAAATGCAAACAAAAGCAAACTTTTCATTATATGATACATGGCTAATACACGTTTATGTGTTCTTACTGTACATAATATAATTTGATCAAACAGCCTTTTCTCCTATGTGGTTAAACTGGACCCCGTTTTTAAATTATACACACAAACAAATATACTGTAGATGTTATGTCTAAAGGTTTCATTAGAGTAATTTCTCAATTTCATAAGCATCCCACATTATTCCCAATGACAAAGATTATTTTATCTTTAATACAGAGGCTTGACAGCAGCATGTTATATCTTTTAACATATTGTAATTATGTGTTAAATCCCTCTTGATAAAATGCATAAAGTTTTCTATTCCATCTGTGCATTTAGAAATACAGTATATAAAAATAAAGAGAAAGTTGAGGAGAAGGAGGAGGACTATAACTGGTATGTTATATATTGTATTATATTGATATATCTTGATTGATATATTGGTATTGTTAGATTTTTAAATCGTGAAGTTAACCTCTTAACGTCCACCAGGTTACTGATGACTCATTTTAGGTCTAGGGTTACATTTGAGCCATGTTTGAACTGATGTACAACCTCAAATAAAAAATATTTGGTACAGTATGGAAAAGGCAAATTAAAAAAGCAGCAGTGATATTGAAATGTAGTGTAATTTGTATTTCATTGTAGACAGTATGAACACAACATATTTCATGTTTTGTCTGGTCAACTTAATTTCATTCGTAAATATACATCCATTCATCACATTCAAGAAAAAGTTTGAACAGGAGCAATTTAGGACTAAGAATGAGTTCAAATAACGAAATAATGTGATTTGAAACAGGTGATTGTAATCATGATTTGATCCAAATGCAGCATCCACAACAGAATTAAAAGGTTCAATGAATCAATGAAACTGATGTGTTTCAGCGTGGAAAGGACAAGGGTTCAAGTCTAAGATGAACACCGTGATCTGTGATCCCTCAGACGACACCACATCAAGAACCATCATTCTAGAGCTGATAGAACCATGTGTATCCAGATCTTTTTTGGAGGAAATGGTTGCTGTGTGCTCCAGACCAAAGACGAAAATGTCTTGAACTGGCATTTGTTTATGGAACTCTAACCCTAGCTTGGGGGAAGTGTTCCATGAAAAGAGTGGATGATAAAAGGTTAAAAATACACACAATATTGCCTGACACTAGACATGGAGGTACCAAAACAATGGTGTCATCACTTGTACTTTGTTTGAAAAAGGTATTGTAGTAAATCATTTAAATATGTGTGAATGAAACTCAATGGAAAGCTACAATATTAATGTCTAAATGAAGTCACCGATTATATATGACCGGGGTCTGAATGAAGCAGTTGAGCTGCATATGTGGATGAGGCCACACAGTGCTGCAAGCCTCAGATAAGAACCCACCAGTGTGTTGTGTGTTAAGCCACAGTGGATAAGCCAGGTCTGAATGTCCTGCCAGACAGTGACAGGCAGAAGCTAGAACAGCTGGAAAAACCAGCTACAGTGACAAGCCCTCATGGTGCAAAACTGGAACTCAAAATGTGCATTTACTCACACATCCAGCCAACAATTTACCACTGCTGACCTCTTGAGGTATTCATCATCCAAAGTCTAGTAATCTATCCAAATTTGCACTGGCTGCCATCCAGGTTGAATGTGGGTGAGAGTGTGTGAAATACATAACAACACTGATAACCACAATAATTACCTTGTAAATCTTTCTCCCAGTTATGGTGTGGAGGAGATTTATACCCCTCTGCTGCTAATATGCTTTGTTGCAAGCTATGTTGTTGAATCCCTAGCAGCTAAATATTCATTCTGGAACTTGAAAAGTACCAATAGTTCTTTAAAACCTCTAGAAACATGACTTGTTGAAGTCAAAAAATGTCTATCTCATATCAAAGTTGACTGTCTCATTAAGCATAATTAACATATTTCCTTAAACAGTGTCCATTCCTTTATTTCTCTCA